>JASCZW010012002.1:0-29965 GCA_034211315.2 Aedes japonicus
CGTTATTATCAATTACATTTTCAAGACGACGTCAGAGACTTAAACACGCCTTTCGAACGTAGTCTTCCAATGGGTTAAGACCGTCTTTAGGGTCTTCACACTAGGGTGGGATCGAATAATCCAATGGGTTAAGCTTCGGACTGCTAGGGGGATGGATCAACATTTTAGGGGATGGATTTACATTTTTTCCGTCATCACTCTTACAAACATCAAACTATAGCAAGTCAGTGTAATGCAAAGGGTAAGACAGGTCCAAATCAAGATCTATTCCAGTGTTGCTTTTGACGTAACTCGAGTAACTGACGTTAAAGTTTCTCACTGTCATCTGCATCTTCACATAGCATAGCATAGCATTTTCCGACCATACACATCTTGGGTTGGTTGTTGTAGAGACGATGGAAGCGCCAGTAGAGCTGCCTTGGGTACTGACAGGCTCTTCACCCATCGATCTCTTCGTACAACACCTAGCCAGGTCCTTAGATGTCTACTTAAGAAGATGCTGAGAAGTCATGCTACCTTCACAGACATCTGGAGTTGGAAGTTGGGTGGGATTGTTGCGGGAGGCTTTCTTATATGTATTATTTATATGTATACAGGTCGTTGGGAGTGACGAAGCTGAGAAAGTTAATGCACTCCTTTGTTGTTCGCTTTTCTGGCCTAGAACGCAAGCGTTTCTTAGTTGAATCCAGGTTCTTCTGTCGCGAGAGCTTGTCTGTCGGTTGGAACATGAGCACCAACTCTTTTCCTAGCCTTTTATGCCTTATGGTTATAGCGCCATTAGTCGCTTTCTGGAAAGACAAGAAGGATGCATTTGCGCACAAAATCTCTCTCTCCCTCTGCCTCTCTCCAGACGCTGCTTGAGTTAATGTTTTAGAGCGGTGGGGGTGGACTTAGGTTGCATTGTGTGGTTCACAAAAATGTGAATTTATTGTTCGTTAGGCAATGAAAATATTAATTTGTTATTTCTAGGCAACATTACAGCACAATTATACCTAGTAAATTCTCACAACATCCTTCATGGGAAAAAAATACCCAAGTTATTCGTGATTCAACAATATCAATCTTTCTCAAGCGGGTGCTTGAGCTTGGATGCAAGTAAAGAGGCTAGAACGCCAAAGAGGAGAAATATCAAAATTGAAACAACCGATTTGCAGTCAATGATGCTTCAGTTGAGCAGACGACCTGTCGAAATTGCTATCGCTTGATTTTGGTGAAGCGGGTCAAGCTTCACATTTGCTAGAATCAAAGATTGCTACTTGATCATATTAGTCAGAGATTCTCTTATTTATATTCAAGGCTCTTTAGGTTGCAGCATATCGCATAGCAACAACACTTGAACACATCGTGACGGAAATCTCCGAGATAAGCCTAGCCATTCGAATCGTTTCTCTCTGATCACACAGTTGTTTGAAACATTGTTAACTGTCTAGAATACAATTGCCAAACAGTCTACGTAATCAAAAGACTTGTAAGAGACAATAAATTTACATATGTATGCATATGACATGGTGATAAATTATCTGTTGGAAGCAATAAAGATTATTACCTTACCAAGTCCAGCAATTTTAACGGGTAGGTAAACATTTCAAGATAATATCATTGATTTGCGAAAAAAGGGGCTAACAGGGTTTTACTTACAGATACGGTCAGGCCCTGTTGCGTTGTTTCTCAGAATTAGGATCCTACTTCTAACTTCAGTCTTTTATCATAACGCCAAACTAAAACTTGGAAAGAACCGTCCAACGTTCATGACGACTTTAGTGCATAACAGCCGCACTTTGAGTAAAGGTGGTCGAAAGCAATGAAGCCAAACAGAAAAAAAAATAAAGTAGTTTCTACCTCAGTTCCTCGTGATGTTTTTTGCTAACCGCCATCCAATGTTGACACTGCTTGAGTGCTTATAAATTTTGAGATAATCGATTTTTCAAACAGCGCGTCGCAGCAAGCTGATTTCAATCAAAACGTCATCCCTAATGCTGCGTTGTTTATACTGCTTTTCCCGCGATAGCACAAGGTCATTGTGGTAGCTGAGGTTAGTATTCCTGGTGCAGTTGAAAACCGGAATATAGCAGTCGCGCCAATCGATTTTACTCCCGTTCTATGAATTCAAACAGTGGCGCATCTAGTGCGCTGCTATAGCGCATCAGATGCGCCATACAGCGCACTAGATGCGCCATTGTTTGGACTTATGGAACGGGAGTAAAATCGATTGACACGCTGTATTCCGGTTTTCAACTGCACCAAATATTTCGACTACAAAGATATTTCAAGCTGAACAATGCATTAGGTCCAAAGTAACATTGGGAGACTCTCTTTGCGTTCCTATGGCTATGGCTATGTAAAAACATGTTCAAATATTTTCTTCACACAGTACGTTAATTCAAGGTGTAATAAACTAGTGGTGGGACAGCTGTACTCTGAGTTGCTTTGATGTACCGAGTAACTCGCGAGTAACTCAATATAGCTTGAAATTAAATCAATATTCATCCGTTCTAATCGGTTGCCAGGGTTTCGAAAAGTTTGACTTCCAATTTGTTTGAAAACATTGTGGACATTCTGCTAATGGCAATAGAAGATGGCACAACGGTGAGCGCTACTGAAGTATAATTATGAGGCATGATAGCGATATGAATAGATTCGTAATTTGCTAAACATCGATTCTGAGAAGCTTAAAGCTTGTGTCGGAGTGCAGCGAGCTGAGCTCGTTTGGCTCTTCTCCTGCCCTTGTTCCAAAGCACCACCCGAATAAAAAATCTCATAGATTTACAATTGAATGTATTGTTACCATACAATAGAATCTATAGTATGTACAATTAATCTTATTGTTCACAACTATAAGATGACAATAGGAGTTATTTTTTCCACAATAGAATCTAATGTAAACTGAGACATCGACAATAGAAAAGGGGGGTTGTTATGTATCTTAACTATAGAAAAAATCATTATTTTCCGAACAAATTTGAACCAATAACTATTAATTGTATTGTTTCGCAATTGTTGAAAATCCAAGCATGTGGAATGAATGGTAGATCTTTTGTAATGACAATATGCATTTTTTCTTTATCTGATTCATGAACAATAAGATTCATGGTCGGAAATAGATTTTAATGTTATTTTATATTAATGTATTGTAATTGTATGGTTATTTTTATCCGGGCAGTTCTTAGTCTGGCCGTCTGGTGGAATGATGCTGCATAAGAAAATTGCAGATCAAGCCAAAACTTATGGGTTTATACAAAGCTTG
This sequence comes from Aedes japonicus, assembly GCA_034211315.2. NCBI lineage: Eukaryota > Metazoa > Arthropoda > Insecta > Diptera > Culicidae > Aedes > Aedes japonicus. Next base: position 3,245 of record JASCZW010012002.1, read on the forward strand.
ACATAATAAGAGACATAAAAATAACTTCGTATCGAAAAGGCAAAGCCTTACACGAATAGTGGTAAATACGATATAAAATTGTACGAGCATATCAGATACGTAGTTTACGCGAATGTAGCTTGTTTTCCTAAAACATTAAAAATAGCTAGTTTCCAATTGTGCACACTCGAATGCTAATGTACTAGCGTCGGTTTGTTTGACAGCTGCTGTGCAAAAACAGAGAGAAAAAAATGACAGTGCTCGCTTGCTGAGCAATGAGAATTACTCGAGGTACCTCAAAAGCAACTCAGAAATTACTCGCGTTGAAGAGCTGTCTTGCCCCTTGGTAATAAACCAACAAAGAGAAAGTCGACGAAGAGAATCTCTCAAAAAAAGCAAAAAAAAATTCCGTGAGAATTGTCATTTGTTTATGGTAACTAAACTTAACCGCCTATTCAGCATATGTGTATTTGGCATTTTACGATCTGTCATATTGTTAGAACTATATAGGAGAATGTTAGTTTATAGTTGTCAACTATAAGGTTAAATGTCGTAACAATAACGGAAACGGTCGTCAACAACAAGGGAAATGGTCCATGAATGGTTTGTGATTATGCGGAAACCCAGCATAAAATACAACAAACGGCAAGTAGAATTCAGCTAGCGTACTTAAATTTGAAGCTAAACGGGAAATAATTTGTTCTTCCAAATGAGAAAAACAGGTCATGATTTCATGCATATGTTGTGTTTTTGTGTTATGAATATACATCATGAACAATATTCCTGATATCATGAACTATTTTTCCACCGCAATGAAATCATGATTTGATCGGGCTACAACCATGAGCTGAATTCCTGATACTGAAAACATTCTTCATGAATCTGGCAAATCTACTTTATCGGCTCTGAATGTCAAAAAAAAAAAAATCCAACGTCGGGATTCGAGCCCAGTGTGGATGTGAAGTGCGGTGATAGGCCTGGTGGATGTACTTACTACACTATTGTTATTCTCGGATAGATTCTTGATTTATGAAGATGATTACACAACTAAAGATTAGAGGCAAAACAATTCTTCCAAAGTTCATGATTCGCATCGGTCATTTTATTCGTGAAAGCATGAATAAGAAATATGAATTCATAAAATCAGATAAGAGTTTGTTTCATAATTTTTTATTCATAAAAACAGAAACGGATTTATCTCCGTAGCGTTTGGTAAATTATAGAGGTTGCTGCACACAGTGGAAAAAGTGCAAAATTCAACAATGCCATATTTTTTCTGGTCGGCCTGTAACTTTTTAGAATGATCACAAAAGCTACGTCGGATTTTGTTTACTCGGTTTGTTTTTGTTATTAGTATTGTTGTGATGGTAAGAGACATCGGTCTTGTTAGATTTCTTTGGTTTTTGTTTTGTTTTTAAGTTTTAGAATGGTCACAAACCGACCGTAACTATGTTTGTGGTGGTAAACGAGCTGTCAGCAATCTTTATGTCGTATTTGGTTTCAAACCTGGGTCACGTGTGACTCTGACTCGCAATTATCGGATGAAAACGGATCCAGAGTTTAGTCAGTATGAAAAGATTAGTGCAAAAACAAACACAAACAAACGTTAACATTTTATTTTGACAGTTATTTGTGTGTATTAGTCGAACAAATTTGAGAACGAACCTCTTTGATGATGGGTCGGATCCAGAGCAAATCCAGATCCGACCCAATTGAAAAAAAAAACGTTTTGAAAGCTGTTAAGGTGGACCCAGTTCCGCACTGGCAATAACCGAAAACCGAGCCGAAAACGACATTAGTGAATTTTCTCTGTGGGAAAGTTTCGCCAAGTTTCGGAAGAAGTTTCGGAAGAAGTTTCGCCATAGAAGAACTGAGACCCAACGCATTTATAGGCCAGTAACGACTAAAAAGTAAAGAGGTTACGTTATTTTGAAAATTGATCTGCATCCAACGAACTGTGACCTTCACTAACGGAATAATCGAGCGGAACATTTTTCCGAAAGTAAAAGTGACAGCTCCCATTAGCTTGTGTGAAACCTTACAAATTCCAATTTTATGTTTCGTTTTTTCAGATGGATACTGCTGCCGAAATTTTCTTTCGATTCTTTATTTTTCCGTTTCAGTAAACAAAAATTTAACATGGGTTTGGGCTAGAAAAATAAATTACTTTCGAACACGATATCGACCTTATAACGGAAACTATTCTCATTAAGATAAACCACACAGTCATCCAATCATTAAAAATAACCACCCCGTTATGCTCACAATCTCATTTCTGCCACATTGTTGACAAATAAATCGCAGGTCACTGGGATGCGTTCATTGGTAAAAAATTGAACGTCAATCAAATTTTCAGGCACATTGAGTAAATTGAGAGTAAATCAATGCATAAATACTGCTCTGATGATGCCTGTCTCACCCCTTGGTGTAATGTGAACACCTTCACTTGATCAACTAGCTATAGAATGTAATAAAAGCGTAGTGTGAACGTCCTATATTCCGGGTGCAGTTGAAAACCGGAATATAGCAGTCAGCACACATACAGCACACTAGATGCGCCATTGTTTGGACTTATGGAACTGGAGTAAAATCGATTGGCGCGACTGCTATATTCCGGTTTTCAACTGCACCAGAATACTATTTATCGTTTCTTAAAACGTTTGATACCGATAACTGTCAGAATGATCTGGCAACGCTGTTGTCGGCCCAGCTTCTACGCGCTTGAGGTCAACCGAAAAACAATTTGGTGCGAAATAAAAGTGTTCTTCCGCCCATTATATCCAAATTCAATTATTTGATATTAATCCTGCTTTGTTCATCGAAGCAACCTTTGCCTGTAACCAACGCCTGTGCCTCGCTCAATAGCCACTCAAATGACTCTCATGCTCCTTCGCCCAAACTTCCATCCTAAGCCATCTGTTAACATCTACAGTATTCATAATCCTCGATTAGTTTCTACACAAGCAGCACCATTCAGAGTCCCGTATTGAAAGAACAACCGTGTCACGAGCAGTGAAACTTGTGTACCAAAACAACGATACAAACTAGCAATTTTCGCCTTTAATGGTCGACCAACGTCAGCGTTAATTTCGCTCCAAGCTCAAATTTCAATTCAAATTTGAAACAAGCCCATTATCGTGTTTTGGAAATTCAATTACCGATGCGATGTTGATGTTTCGTAGAAATTTCAAGGCATTTTGAGGTTAAGGTCACATTTCCGTCATAAATTGACAAGTTTCCCCTTCGTCTATCCAGAAAACGCTCAATCCCGTATTCGACGAATGTTTCGAGTTTTCCGTCACGCCAGATCAGCTGCAGGCGGAAGCGGCCATGATTGTGTTCACCGTGATGGACCACGACGTGCTGACGGCGAACGATTTTGCCGGGGAAGCTTTCCTAGCGCTGAACACCATTCCCGGCGTGACCAGTACCTTCAACATGAACATCGAGAACTTTGACTGTGTGACGCAGATCGATCTGCCGCTGCTGGAAATGAAGGATAAGAGTAAGTTTGATCGGGTTCTGATGGATGTTGGGGTTAACAATTGCGTTGCTTTTTCTTGTAGGTCATCCCATTCTGCTTATTTTGGAAGGTCGCGTCAACGATAAGAATGCAATGGAGTTCGTACGGAAACAGAAGGGTCGCGTCGTAGACTAAGCCAATCAAAAATCAAACGGGGAAAGGTAAACATAAACAAACAGTTAAAATCTTCAGACAAGCAACCTGTGCCGGGTGCTTGTCATTCAGCATGAACCAAGAATCTTGCTATCATGATCGGTTCTTTTTTTGGATTAATCTGTAAACCTAAGGCATAATGACAGCTAATTTTGTACGGAAAACTAACCTCTAGAATTTAATCTCACGCGAGTAAAACAATGCCTTTCACCTGATAAATCAATAACATACGTGTAAATTCGATTCATACGTGTCGTATTTCATCATAAGCAAATTAACTAGTAGAGAAAACCTATACAGAAAATATACAAACATAAACTAACGCGTAGTCAATCCCAGCCAGACGTGTAAAACTCACCACTACCAGTAAGTGAAAACAGCACAAAACCAAAACACAAACATTTAGAAACTATCGTTTTGTTTCCTATACATGGAGGGCATATTTTTATATGAAACTGTTTATTTGAATGCTCTAGCTGCATCAACTACTGTTAAATCTAAGCTAAACACAGAGGCTTGAATGAAGCAAACTGAAATCAACTGTAAACTATTCTTATCCTGTATATTTGAATCTTTGTATAAAAGAAAAACAAACCTAACAAAAACAAACTTTAGAGATGCTATACATAAGTTTATACAAAAACCAGAGGCAAAAACTAAAAAACAATTCTCAAACTAACAGAGTAGTGAAAGCGAACAAAATAAGTCTATAAAACAGAACGGAAAAGTCTACGAACCATATTTTTAGATAACAAATCTCACTCTTTAGGGGGACAACAACAACAACAAAGAAGACGCAAATCGAAACCAAACCAAAAAAACCAAAAACAAAACAAATGAAATTAACTTTTAAGCTGTAAATTTTCTCGAACAAACTGCAGATATTTTCTTATGAATGAATAAAAAAAAACTTAAACAAACGCAAAATCAAGGAAACGGTCGTGGCCCACCCGGCGCCCGACCGGTCCGCTTGTATAGTACGGATTTGTTTAAAGGAAAATACTACTTAACCCCCCAGTACTAGACTCATACCATGCCACGCCACGCCACGTCACGCCACGCTGCAGCCATTGCAAAACTGACCTAGGTACACATACATATATACATACATACATACATGCATACAAATAAACGTAGATAACCATCCTGATTGTAGTAGCCGTTGTGCGTTAAGAGCTGAGTGTTTTTGTGGGTGCACTGGAGTTCACCAGAATGGTTTGGTAGTTTCGAATTAGTTTGAAGGTTTTGGTTTACATAGGGTACGGAACGAGTGACCTTTTAATTTAGTGATACGAACATAACCTATATCTATCGGACTAATAATTCGAATGGCCCAAACACAATGATAACGGAAACGGAAACGGCAAAGCCCGATCTGAGTATATCTGCTTGTCGAAAAGAAAACAAGCTAGATTCAAGCCGATTCGAATTGGACATATCGAAGTCATTTGCAGCAACTGTCAAAATTTGCGTTTTCCGTTCCGTTTCCGTTATCATTGCGTTTGGACGGGAAGTCTGAATCATGATTAACAACAAACAATGAATCCTAAGCTGTTTAGTGGAATATCTGTAACTTGAAAATGAGAAGAAAGATTGATAATTTCCATTTAATTTCAACTTCCTTTATTGCTTATTTTGACAGTTACGTCTATTTCGTCTACGATGTGCAGACTTCTTCAGTGTCGTGTACTAATGACTCGACTGCCTCGACTCCCAGTCGAGTTATTAGTACACGACATTGAAAAAGTCTGCACATTCTAGACGAAATACGCGTATCTGTCAAGATAAGCAATAAAAGTAGTTGGAATTAAATGGAAATTATCAATCTGTCTTGTTGCAAACAATGACTTTTCTCTCGAATCTCAAAACACTCTCACGAATCAGAGCAACATCTGTTAGAGGAATGTTTGCTCTACCATATGGTGTAGTTGGGTATCGTAGGAGTCTTGTAGTTCGTGAGAAATCAAAGTTTAAAATCATTGTTTACAGTTGGCTCTTAGTCTCTATTCATGAATCACTCGAGATTTGCTCGTTTTCAAACGAAGCATCACGTTTGGCATCACAGTCGCTTTGACAGACAAAACCGTGAAGGGTCATCCACAATAGATCCGTTTGCGTTCCGTTGACGTAAATTTGACAGAAAATCTATGGAAAATCTGTCAAATTCACGCAAACGCATCCGCAACCTATTAATTAGGCCGTTCCCAACGCTGAGTTTCATGTTTGTTGCAAACTTGCCAATTTTAAAATTTGGAACTGTCAAAAATAAAACCAAAACACGTTAATCGCAATGCGATTTTTTAAAAATATTGGTCGCTCATAATTTCGCGTTAAAAAAATCACTTGCAAAACAAACCAAAAAACACATATTTGACAGTCATCAGTCATAACAATTGGTATAACTATACAAAAATTTGCTCGAAAAGTAAAACTCCAACACAGCATTGGGAATGGCTTTTTTCAGTTCTAGTTTTAAACTAAAACAGCCCATACAAACTAGAACAGCGTTGGGAACGGCCTTACGATTAGTGACCTAGAACGCACGCACACTACAGCGCCAACAAAGGAGTGCAAGTAATAATGAAAATCTTTTGGAGCAAAAAAAACCATCATTCCTCTGCATGTGCTAGAAAGGGAAAGGTGATTAAACGTCAAAAAGCCTAAAGGCCCGAATCTAATGTGGACGAAAACGGAAGGGAAAAAAGCAAGTTTGACAGTTATCGAAAATGACGCCGATATGTCCAACTGGAATTAACTTGGATCTAATCAGTTTTCTATCCGACAAGCAGGTACGGTCAGGTTGGGCTCTTCCGCTGCCGTTGCCGTTCCGCTTCCGCTATCACTGCGTTTGAGCCTTAATTGTGGGCCAGCCTTGAGGGTAGAAGAAATAAGAAACATACATTTCCAATCTACACTCAGAAAATTTTTCACTTTGCATGATACAATATTAAAACAGTTCTTTATTTCTTGAAGTCTTATTACAGAATGAATCATTGGCAGTTTGTTAACAGCCTTTTGCATGTCCGGTTGCTACGCGTTGCCAGGCTGTCCGCGGCAACTGTAGTTGCTTGTTGTCCGACTACTATGATAGGGTCCAACCCTTCTTATTTCCAGAACAGCTATGGTTCAAATCTTGAAGGCATCCGACTCACGCTTTGCGTCCGGGCCGATGGTATTTCATGAACAGGATCGGTTGATGGTTGGACATCTTCTTCTTGTTCCAATTCATTATGTTCGATCTGACTGGGACCTGCTTCTGGTTCGGAAATGACTTCAGCTCGTTCATGTTGACTGGAATCGTCTTCGTATTGTGGATCCATTGGCAATTCTTCAACTTCAATTTCAGGCCGTGGTTGCGTCTGGGACTTGATTAAAACGTTGCTGGGAGTGCGGCTCAGATGCTTTTGTGGATTGTAGACCAAACATGTCCACCAGCATGGCACTGGTCCAGTAACACACTATGGTTCAATGATCACGCCGGGAGCCCACTGTTCGTTGTTGCTACTGTAGACCTTGGCGCTAGCACCTTAAAATCACGAGGAGTTGCGACGTGCTTCCGATTGACAGCTCGTCCTGGCGATGATTGAGGAGTACAGGCTTCGGTTCCATTGTGGTGAAGGAGATCCAGGACTGTCTTCATGTTTCGGCCAAGCATGTGCTGCGAAGGTGTCTTGCCATTCAGAACAAGACTGGGGCTAGTCCTGTATACCTGGAGGAAAGTCTGGAGCGCTTCCGTGATGTTTTCCCCCTCGTTGATTTTGTGCAGCGACCTCTTCGAGGTGTCCACAAATCTTTCCGCCTGACCATTGGACTGTGGATGATACGGCGAGATTCGGAAGTGTTGAATGCCGTTCTTCCTGCGCAAAGCCGCAAATTGTTCCGACGTAAATTGGGTTCCATTATTGGAGACAATGACTTTGGGTATTCCAAAGCGGGCACATAGCTCATTCAGGAACTCGATTACTACTGCTGTAGTCGGGGATCGTACGATGCGAATTTCTGGCCACTTTGAGAAGGCGTCCACAACTACAAGGAAGTATAGACCGTTGAGTGGGACAACAAAGTCCATGTGAATTCGTTCCCAGGGAGATTGTGTGAGTCTGCCACGAATGCAACGGAGCCTTGGGTGGTGACTTGAAATATGAGGCACAACTGTCTCATCTCTTGACGAAGTCAGCAATATTTTCATAAATTCTCGGCCAGTACATATGGATATGTACAACAGATTGCATCCACTCCATTCCAGGATGCCCTCTATAGAGTTGCTAGAGCATTATCTGATGAAAATTTTCAGGAATCACCAGACGGTTGGACATCATGCTGCAGTCCTTCACTACCGGCACAGCAGTGTTGGTGATGCTGTCGAGTTTGGCAGGCCATCCACGCTGGATATACTGGACCACTTGTTGGAGAACGGGGCACTTGAGAGTGGCGTCACATATCGAATTGGAGGTAGCGAGGTAATGGCTTCTTGAAGTGGAACCTCGACGCCATCTTCAGTTCAGTGGAGGTGATGAGGCAATCCTCATCCGGTTTAACGTAACTGTTGATGAGCCGATATAGTACGTCGGCATAACTAAATTGCGTAGTGGACACGCACTCGATTCCAAAATACCATAGCACGGACGTGTCAGTTCCCAACGTTGGCCGAGTGAATCGGAATTCCATTCTTCTGTCCGAAGATCCGCACTAGTGGTAGATGATCCGTTTGGAGGGTAAACCTGCGTCCAAGCAGCATGCGATGGAATTAGGTCACGGCGAACACCAACGCAAGACCTTCCTTCTCGATCCGTCCATCGTGTCTCCGCGGTAAGGAGAGAGCGGGTTGCGCGAGCGATGTCTTTGAGTGTACCATCTGGGAACTTGTGGAGAAGGCATACCCCGATACCTGATTGCGCTGCGTCGGCGGAAACGATGATGTGCAGATCATAATGCTTCAACATCAAATCCGATTGAAGTACCTCCTTGAACTGCTGGAACGACTTCTGACACTCCTCTGCCATTTCAAACAAATTTGGCGTCCTTAGTAGCTGGTGACGTCAGACTTCGGGAAAAAACTCCGTAGAAACTCCGTAGAAATTCACTGCACCAAGGAATGAACGTAGAGTTGCGACATATTTGGGAGGTGGCATCTTGACGATAGCTTTTACCTTGCATGGGTCAGGACGGAGTCCTTGGGCATCATCGATGAGTTTTGATTGTGAGCATCTGCTTCGAGTCGTCAACTTCCACTGAAAGATAAGCATCACTGTGGTCAATAAAACTAAAATACCGAAATCAATTAAATTTGCTGAATATGTCTTCAGGAACCGGTAGTGGATAGTGGTTGGACCCCAAAGCAGCATTCAGCCCAGTAGAGTAATCGGCACAGATACGTACTTTTCCTGAGGGTTCCTTTACTGCGACGATTGGAGCAGCCCACTGAGAAAAATCCACTGGCGTAATGATACCCAGGGATTGAACGGTTTCCGGCTTTCGATTTCCCCCCGATCCGGGCTTTCTCGGTGTCGACAAACATTTCTCGGAAACTTTTTTCGTTGTACTGACAGTTGATTTGGCCACCGAATTCGCTATATCAGTGTGCGAGTATGTAGTTCGGATTTGCACGATGCGCGAGCAGTTTTGATGAAGCGCCTCCCATGCTTCGACCCCATTTTGATAACAAGCAAATGTCAAAATCAAAATGCACCCATCACGCTCATCTGGAATTATCCCAAATTTAGTAAATTTTACCCATTTTCATCAAACAGACTGAAACGTCAAACCATGGGTAAGGCGATTTATTGAGGTTGGTAAATCTCACTCTATTCTTCATAAATCTGGTATCTGTCTACTCGTACAATGGACACATATTTGTAGTTTTTCATGCGGTGGTTTCCAGATAAAAACTAAAGTTATACATGGAAAAACAGGGATTAGTTCTTTATAGTACGTTCACACTACAGCTTATATTACGTGATATAGAGTATCTTGATATCAAATGACATGTACATTATTTCCAGTGAAAACTAGATGTATAGTTGCTGATATCAAGATACTCTATATCACGTAATATAAGCAGTAGTGTGAACGTACTATTAGAATTCAGGTAACTATGTGCAATCTGTTTAAAAGAGAAGCCGGACATGGCTACGGAGTTTTTTTTAAAGATTTACTCTTAAAGCGTCCATCGATTCACAGCTTGTTGAAAACGTAGAGGGACGCATCGTGATCATCTCGTATCTAGTCGCGCCCAAAGTGACTCTAATATTTTTGGTTGTCTCAATAGTGCATACATGAATGTCAGCCATGTTTAAACGCATACTAAAACGATTCATATCAAGTAAATTCACAAGTTATATACTCTTCACTCCTAGGCAAAAATGCAATCAACAACTGTCATTATGTGCGTAATACACTATTAGGAATTCCTTACTCTTTCGCTCCACGGCTAAATCTTATTTAATACCCCGGTACACCACCCGTCTTCCCTACCAACTGAAAACAATAGACCACTTGAGATATTAGAGTCACCTTGGTCGCGTCGATGAATTTCTGCCGAATCAGAATACTATCTGGATACCCTATAGTAAACTCATACTCCATCAAAGCTTCCGTATGCTTCCCGAAAGCTAATGAGGAGATTTTCTATTTGTTCCGGAACCTTATCCAGAACTCAACGAGTTGACCAGCACGTCGAAAAGAAAAGTAATTCAATTTTAAGCAACGGATAGTTCACCTTGAGCTTATGTTATCATTCCACAAATAAATTGATAAATTAAAACTTGACTTCACGGGGGTTAATGAGTAGAGCTAACCCAAAATCAAATAACTTTAGGGTTTACAAAAAAGTTGGTTACCCAATTTTTAGTAGTTCCATTTTTATGATTTTGGGTTAAGTTTACTCAATTTTAGGTCAGTCCGAATGAGCGCCTGTTAAATGAAGTGATGTTCAAGTTTCTAAAATACACGATTAAAATAAAATACGTCAAGTTTATGTCGGCCAAATTATGAAAAAATGCCGTTCAAAAAACAAAACTTATTTCTAGTTGAAAAAGCTTTGGAAAACACTCAACCTCGATCAACATCAGAGTGCGTTTAGAATTTATCAGTAATTTATTTTCGGCATGTAATATAACTATAAAAAACACCATAATTTGTGGATCCTGAGTTTTTTTTTCTCCAGCATTGCTTTCACTTTGGTTTCAGCGAAAAACAAACAGCACACTAACCATAAACCACCGACCATAGCTATCAACGATAGATTATCTGTGCCGCATAGGATAAGTTAAATGTCGAGCTTAGCTGTTTCTCCCAACAATTCATCGACCTTTTTTTCAACTGTACACTAATTCCACGACACGCTCAAATAACTGTTAGTGTTCATAACTCAAATCACAACTCAATCATACCATCTCATCTCGAAGTTCCCATCGGAAAATGCTTTTTGCCAAACAAAGTCGGAACAAAACCCTCATGTAAACTGTACGTTTTTCAAAACAGGGGAAAAGCTTTAAACATTTGTACTACTGAGAATAGAACTCCTCGCTGAACGAAATGATACGTACCAAAATCAAGGACCCGCTGTCGGGTTCATTGATTCGAACACGGTCTTTCTTTTATAAATGTGAAATTTCTACACCAACCCTTATGACGCTTCTCTCAAACAGAAGCCAGGATAAGTAGATGAACATTCTCAACTCTTCGCCTGTTATAGAATTAGAGAAGCACCACATTACAATGCATTTACCCCCTGTAGAACGCCTTCTAGTACCACTTCCAACGAACCCACACGCACACACTCACACATACCCTGTAGCCTTCTGAGGAACGATTTTTATGCACCAACAAGAAAAAAAAATAGCACACCTAATTTCATGTCAACATTCTATCCCGTGGACTAGAAATTTTCAGAAGAAAAACAACAAAATCAATCCTAAATCATCGTGAGCCAAAGATTAAGCGAAAACACAGAGTACCAAATCTGTATTTTGTACATATAAGGAGTAAAACTAAATCGTTCAGTGTCCTAGCAAGGCAACAATCATACATTTATAGGAAACGCTCTGTACCGTATTAGACTCCGGATTTGAAGAGTTTTGGAGAAAACATTTGACAGGAACAGAGCACTTTATTGTTGTTGAGTTTTTTCTAAGATCAATTTTTGGTGCGACTTTTTGCTATTCATTGTTCAATATATTTAGGAAAATGTGTTAAGATTCTCATCAGATTATATATTATACCATTAGAAGAAGAAAAAACATTCGTTTCACAGTGTATTTGTTACCAAAACTTATAAATTATTGTATAAATCAAACGAAGAAAAAAAGAATAAATAACATATTGCATTCAAGAGAAACTTTAGGGACATAGATGTATGGCGTAGCACATTCATAGGATAGCTAAAAACGACTAAATTGGAATAACAAGTGTATCCTCCGTAGATCGTTTCGCATCATTCAGACACACACACACAAACAAAGTAAACGGTTAATTTCTGAGCTTATATCGGACTTTATGCTACAACTAGAAAAAAAAAACCCAACCTAAACAATTGCTTTCGACCATCTGCAACAACGTGATATACACCTACAAAAAAAGAAAGAAAAAAGATCACCGTAAGAAATTACACTGAAACAAAGCAAAACTCTAACTATCGCGAGATCCTAGATCTAAATGGTTCATTCCTATCGAAGGTTATATACATATACAAACTTTGAAGAGAGCACTTGGAAACTTGTAAATTGGACAATGGAAATATTTTTTTCGAAAATAATGAATAAAGAGTAAAAAGATATCTGTTCATCTATAAAAAAAAAAGCGTTTATGTTGTTAAATCCATATCCAAGAAAGCCCTAGAGGAACCAAGGGGATGGGACAGGTCTTGACTGTTCTTTCTTCTTTGCATTATGCCATTTTTACATACTCCAAATACTAGTAGTCTAATCCATGGTGAGTCAAAGTATTCAAATCAGACCCAGACTTTTCCCCCAAAAGTTGAACTCAATTGGTTGCGAACTCGAATTGCTGGCTCTTTGAAGTTTCAGTGGGGAAACCTAACTTGCTTTTTTTTTATGTAAAATCGGACCAATTTTGATTCCGATCTTTGAAAAAGATCAGATGATGTTATTTAAATTCAAAATCTGTCATGACAGTTTGTTACAGGCCGCTGATTTATTTCAGTGTTTCAAAATAAAATCATGCCTACTTATTTGTAGTGATTTTATATTACGCCTCATGAATGGTTTTTGTTGTTGTTTCACACGTGAGTGTTCAGCTGGCATCACATATATTTCAGTCCGGGTGATACCATAGTCCAGACAGAATCACTTCCCGAATGGGCAGAAAGGTGAAAATGTATACAGGGTGGCAACAATTGCTTATCATTAAAAATAATTTTCATAAATCGACAAAAAAAATCATTAGGGTCTAACTGACAACTGTAAACAATGGCTTTTCCCACGAATTTTTCGTCATTGAAAACTCGCCTAATCAACTGCACTCAGCAACTGAAGGTTCCCGACACGAGAAACACGACGCGAGGTGGCAAGAAGACACCGGTCAAAAGAGCGATGGAAGGTCCGAAAAGTTAGTTGATTTCGATGTTGATCCAATTGATAAGCAGCGGGACGAGGAACAACTAGTCAAGGAGAAGGCCTTCGCAAAATGAATGTAGGCGCGGAAGAGGCTACTCGCTAAGCAGAAAGCGTAGAACGAAAAGCAGTTGAAGCAGGAACGGAAGATGCTCAAACTTGCGCTTCAGACTACGCGGCAGACTGAGTAGCAGTAGTTAGAGCACAAACAGAGAATGCTGGAAGCTCAACTAGCTGTGGAACAGGAGCGCGAGGTGATCCGGATCCAGTTAAAGAAAAGTGTCAGCAGAGTAAGCCTGTAAAAGACCAAAATTGCGCAGTTGATGCAACGAAAGAAAAACACCTAGGCGGAAAGTGGATAAGTGATCGGACGGCCACAGAAAGAAATCGGATTCCGTGAAGCCTATCGCAAATGAGCAAAAACCGGTGGGTGCGGTATGAGTGTGGTATGCTGTACGGCTGTTGGGAGACAAACCGAAGTCTGCGAAGAAAGTGATTTTTTCTTGGATAAGGTCCGTTCAGCTTTGTTACAAGCAGTTTGTTGACTTCCGCATCGGAAAGATCCAGAGACTAACGAGTCTCGAAGAATGTGGGGACAAAGTGGGGAAAAAATACGGAACTCCACTCAAACAGTCCGTGGGTGCAAGGCCCGCAGTTCATATACAGATTGGCCGATGAAGCTTCTACCGCTGGCGAATACAACTGAGTAGCTTTGAGTACACTTTCAGTTACATGTTGGTGCTGGCGGTTATAGGCGATGCTAGCCGGTTTTCAAAATGGACGGTGTTATTTCGGACGAGGACTTGTGTGTTCCGTTTTGAGTAAAACTGCAAGCGAAAGGCAGACCGACTGCCGAAACGAAACGCTGCGGAAGCACTCACTTGCCTGGATTAGTCAAGAGCAGCCCCAGATGCGTCAAGAGCAGCCCCAGAAAGCTGAGCGTTGCCTGATGAAGATGGCACACCCGGAGAGGTTCATCGATGAATTGAAGGTTTTGTACAAGAACAAATATCGTCCAGCGAGATAGTGGATGTGATCGAGAAGTCGAGCCTGCTGTACAAGCTGACCCCTGCTAGTAAATGAGGACGGAATGTATTCAGATGGAAGGAAGAGTCAAGCGTCTTTCTAATGAAGCTGATAGTACAGCATTACCACGAGGATAGTGGCCATGATTACTGCCAAACGGTGAAGAATGCACTTCGATAACTGTACCACAGTCCATACGTAGATAGAGTGGTGAGGAAAGTTTCGGTGGCCTACATTTGGTGCAGAGTTTACCAAGGTTTACAGAGTTTTTGCCGTACAGCTATATAGCACGACGAACAAAGGTGGCACATGGACTGATAACTTAGTCCTGTTCGATACATCGGTTTATCGGTCGCTTGGGCTGGCCAATCGAGTTCTTCTCGACAACTGGATGAATTTTTGAGAGGCAAGCAAGGCAGGCTGTGCAAGGCGTCAAAGATGATTGTACAAATTACTTAAGAATGAGAGAGCGAAGTGGACGTCCAATCCCACACATGGGAGGTGTCTGCGAGCCTTTGGTACGTTACTCAAACTATTTTCTGAGTCAGCCAAGTACACTTTAACCTACCCTCCTGCAGTGGCTCTTCGGGACCTTTTCCAGCAGACACATCGGCTTACCAGCGTGATGTGGGAAAAGGGGATAACGGAGAATGTGCCTTCGCTGAACCAGAGGCCGAAATGGTTCGACAAATCAAGACTGAAGCAAGCAGGCAATCTTGTGTACGTGGTGGATGGTTTCAACTGCTCGTTCCGTGGAGTGGTGGACGAACCGATTGTGTCCGGAGACGGTAGAATCCACCAAGCGTGGGCGACAGAGATAAAGAGAAAGAGAGAGAGAGAGGGGAGGGGGGCAAGGGGTTCTAAAATAGTGAACCAATTTCTAATTTATAGTTTCATATAAGGCTTGCTTCATTTAGAATTGGAACAAACTTTTGCTCATATTGTGGCGCTCCTGGTGGACGGATTTGGAAGTTCTTGGCACCCACGTGTCGGGAATTTTGTCAGCTTCACGTATGTATTTTTGACATTCCGCAAATCGACTGAACTTTGTAAACAATCAACATGGAAGCCGAAAGAAGGGAAAAAATTGTGCACAGTTATTTGGAAAATCCATTGTGGTCTGCATCTAGGCTAGCTAAACAGCTGAAATTGCCCAGAAATACCGTATGGCGCGTTATCAAACGGTATAAGGAAACATTGACGACGATTCGGAAGCCTCAAGCCAATCGTCGGAGTGGAACTGTCGACCGGAAACTGCGTGGTAAGATTTTGAAGACGATTAAGAGGAATCCCAATCTGTCGGACCGTGATTTGGCCAGAAAATTCGGTGCTGCCCATAGTACTGTGAGGAGAACTCGACTCCGGGAAGGAATCAAGTCGTATCGAGCTAGCAAACAGCCAAATCGGACCATAAAACAGAATAGTGTGGCCAAAATCCGTGCTCGGAAGCTATACGACCAGGTGCTGACCAAGTTCGACGGGTGTCTTCTGATGGACGATGAAACCTATGTCAAGGCTGACTTCGGGCAAATCCCAGGTGAAAAATTTTACTTGGCAACGGCTCGGGGGGCTGTTCCAGCCAAATTTAAATTTGTTTTTGCCGACAAATTTGCACGAAAATTCATGATTTGGCAGGGCATTTGCAGGTGTGGCAAAAAAACGAAAGTTTTCGTTACAAATAAGACAATGACGTCGGAACTATACCAAAAATAGTGTCTCCAAAAACGAATTTTGCCGTTCATTCGATCCCACGACCCTCCCGTAATGTTTTGGCTAGATTTGGCAAGCTGTCATTACAGCAAAGTCGTTCAAGAATGGTATGCAGAGAAAGGGGTCCAGGTTGTTCCGAAAAACCTTAACCCACCCAACTGCCCCCAGTTCCGCCCTATTGAGAAATACTGGGCAATCATGAAGAGGATGTGGGCGGACAGATTTAACAGAGCACTAGCAGACACACGCGTATTGGCTTCGGAAGGATGGAAATAAAGTGTTATAAACGCGGCAATACTTTCACTGTTAATTATATTTTACCTATTGCGATGGCGGTTAGGAATACACAAACTTGTTGTTGTTGTCGTTTCAATAAAAACACATAAACATACAATGTTGCCAGAAGGGCCAAACATATTTTAGGGGTAAGAATGTAAAATGCGTGAGGGGCGAGACATTGCGATTTCTATCACTCCTCCTCAATGGTTAGACACCTCACCTTGACTTGGTCGCTCACCAAACAGTCCCAACTGTTCCGCAAACTGTTGATGCTTTACGAAACCCAACGGCTTCGTGAGGACGTCTGCTGGCATCTGATCCGTAGGGCAGTACTGAAGCATCACCTCTCCTCTGCCACACAGATCTCTAACAAAATGGTGCTTGGTTTCGATGTGCTTCGAGCGCTTGCTGGATCTCTCCGAACGAGCAAAGCTCAGGCATCCTTGGTTGTCTTCATTAATTACTGTTGGTTTCACTTGCTCTTCACCAAAATCTTCTAGGAGTCGCCTCAGCCATACAACTTCCTGGCACGCTTCGGCCAGAGCGACGTATTCGGCCTCCATCGTCGATAGCGTCACACAACTTTGCCGACGGCTCACCCAGCAAACTGCTCCTCCTCCGTAGTACACCACGTAGCCCGTTGTTGACTTCCGGGTACTCTTGTCTCCTGCCCAGTCCGAGTCCGAAAATGCCACCAATTCTTCAGCCTTCCTGCCACCAAGATTCAGTCTCCAGTCTTTGGTACCTTTCAGGTATCGCACCACGCGCTTTGCAGCGGTCCAGTCCGCCTCCGTAGGTGCGCTAAACTTCCGGCCAAGAATCCCAACGCTCGTTGCAATATCTGGACGCGCACACACCGCTACATAGAGAAGTGCACCGACCACGCTCCTATACTTCGTGCCATCTTCGAACGGTTTGCTCTCAACCTCCTTTCTCAGATAGCCCTGATCCATGGGCGTTCTTTCTGTCTTCGCTTCGCTTAGACCTACTCGTGAAACCAGCTTGTCAATGTAGTTGGCCAAACTAACACAGAACACGTTGTTCTCCCTTCGAACTTCCAGCCCTAGGAAGTGCTTGACATCACCGAGATTAACAATATCAAAGTGGTTACTCAGCTGCTTCTGAACACGATTAACTCTGCCTCGCTCTCAGATCCGACGAGAAAATCATCCACGTACACGATCATGTACACCTTCTTGCCATTGCTGGTTGTCACGAATAGACACGGATCCGCTGAACTTGCTTGGAATCTCATCTCTTTCAGAACACCGGTTAACTTCCGGTTCCAACATCGAGCGGACTGTTTCAGTCCATAAATACTTCTTCGAAGCCGACACACACTCCTCCTCACCCCGAACTTCGTAGCCGGGTGGCTGACGCATGTAAATTTCCTCTTCTATGTCTCCGTAGAGGTACGCGGTGCGCACGTCCAAATGCTTCACTATCATTGTCTTCTTCTTACTGTCGAACTTTCCCCGTTTGACGTCGGGAATGTGGACGTAAGCAGGACAACCATATACTTTTAAATGGCTAAGTACTGGTTTCCTCCCGTACCACTTTTCGTAAGGAGTCTTGTCCACCGATCGTGACGGAAGCCGATTCTGTAAGTACGAAGCCGTGAGCACAGCCTCGCCCCAATACCGCTTGTGCAAGCCTGCATCAAGTAGCATTGTCGTTGCCATCTCCTGCAGCGACCGGTTCTTCCGCTCAGCTACACCATTTTGCTGCGGTGTATACGCTGTGGTGAACTGTGCTTTGATGTTCTCCTTGACAAAGAAATCTCGCAACTCTTTGTTCGCATACTCGCCTCCACCGTCTGAGCAGATAATACGGGGTTTCCGGTTGAAAAAATTCTCCGCATATCGAACGTACTCCACAATCTTCGCCGGCGCCTCGGACTTCTTCTCCAGTAGATAAACGACGGTGAAACGGCTGTAGTCATCGATCATCGTCATCAGAAACCGTTTACCGCCGGGCGTTGTTGTCCGCATTGGTCCGCACAGATCAGTGTGCACCAGGTCTAAAACCCGTGACGACTTCCTCTCTGCTACTTTGGGAATCGGGTTTCTTGCCGACTTCCCCTCGAGACACGGCTCACAGCATTCCCGGATACCACAATCGGTAACGTGCATACCGATGCCCAACTTCTCTTCGCGAATCCTTTTGATCGCGTCCGGATGCCTATATCCCAAACGCTGGTGCCACTGATGCTGACAATTAATGGTGTGTGCCTTACCTTCAACTTTCTTCGACGATTCTGCTAGCTTCAGCCGGTACAGACAGCCAGAGCGCTTACCTACTACCGTCAATAAGCCGGTAGCGTCACGGATCTCACATCCGTCCTGTTTGAAAACAGCAGTGAATCCATTCGCAGTCAGCTTGTCCACCGAGACTAGGCCACTTGTCAACGATGGAAAGTACAAAACGTCAACAAGCTTCACGTCGACTGCGTCACCTTCACCATTCACACCGAGCACTGTACCTTCGCCGTATCCGGCTGTCATCGCCACTTTACCATCGGCCAAAATAACGTTTGGGCCGGTTTTCTTCTTGAGCGTCGAGAAAAAACTTTCGTCACCAGTCATGTGACAGCTTGCTCCACTGTCGATAAACCACGACCGCGTGAATTACTTCCAACCATAAAGCACACACCACTAAAGGGCGATACGGTCAAAATTTGGTCAATATCAACTTGACCTATTTCTTTCAATTTTGCATTTAAAAAACCTGAACACCCCTCATTTTGAAGGTGTGTGTGTGTAAAATGTTGCTCCTATTTTGATTTTGGAATTCACTCTTCAGTTGTCAAAATGCCGTCCAAGCAAGAAGAGCAGCGTATCAAAATTTTGCTCGCGCATCGCGAAAATCCGAGCTACTCGCACGCAAAGTTGGCAAAATCGCTAAAAGTTGCCAAATCAACCGTTACAAATGTAATTAAAGTGTTTGAGAACGTTTGTCGACAGCCAGGAAGTCTGGATCGGGGGAAATCGAAAACCGGAAGCCGCTGAGACGACAAAGAGAGTTGCCGGTAGTTTCAAGCGAAACCCTAACCTATCTCTCCGAGATGCCGCAAATAAGCTGGAGTGTATCGTCTACAACCGTGCATCGAGCCAAAAAACGAGCCGGACTATCGACTTACAAGAAGGTAGTGACTCCAAATCGCGATGATAAACAAAATACGACGGCCAAAGCGCGATCCCGGAGGCTGTACACGACGATGCTGACGAAGTTTGACTGCGTGGTAATGGACGACGAAACCTACGTCAAAGCCGACTACAAGCAGCTTCCGGGACAGGAGTTTTATACGGCAAAAGGAAGGGAAAGGTAGCAGATATTTTCAAGCACACGAAACTGTCAAAGTTCGCAAAGAAATATCTGGTTTGGCAAGCCATCTGTACCTGTGGCTTGAAAAGCAGCATTTTCATAGCTTCCGGGACTGTCAACCAAGAAATTTACGTGAAAGAGTGTTTGAATAAACGACTGTCCCCTTTCCTGAAGAAACACGGTTGTTCCGTACTGTTTTGGCCGGATTTGGCATCTTGCCATTACGGTAAAAAGGCCATGGAGTGGTACGCCGCCAACAACGTGCAGGTGGTTCCCATGACAAGAACCCTCTCAACACGCCAGAGCTCCGCCCAATTGAGAAATACTGGGCTATTGTCAAGCGGAACCTAAAGAAGACCAAAAACTGCTAAGGACGAGCAGCAGTTCAAGGCAAACTGGCTTTCTGCGGCGAAGAAGGTGGACAAGGTGGCTGTACAAAATCTGATGGCAGGGGTCAAGCGTAAGGCCCGGCAATTCGGATTTGGAAAAGCGGAAGCCTAACTGAATATTTTTCCTGAATTTTATACTAATTGAACTTGAAAAAGAAATTTAATTTGATTTTTTAAATAAACGATTTCACCGATTTACACGCGTTTTCCCTTGACCAAATTTTGACCGTATCACCCTTTAGTATGCAGCTGGTAAGAAAAAGGGTAAAGTATTTTTCATCATTATTACCGAAGTAGTTTTGACAGTGAAAAAAACTGAAAAAGAAGAGCAAAACAAAATACGTTGTTAACGTCGTCCATGAAGAATTTCTGCAAATTATTATTACTGGTGGTTGTTTTCCATGGACACTTCACAAAGGTGAGCTGGTAATATTATTTAAGCTTATTTTCAAATATTTATTTTCATTGCAGCCTTCTGACTACGGTGACGATTGCTGCAGCAAGCATTGTCCTCGTAAATAAATTAAAGAGAGAAAAACGCCGCCCTCGAATAAAACCCGCTTATCGTGTCAATCCCTACCTTGCGGAGAGGAATCTGAAGGGTAGATATACTACAGATGTGAGTATTCGATAAAAATAAGACGGCCATAATGAATCCAGAATCTCTGATATCAAAAACCAAAACAAAAAACGGTCTCTAACAAAAGTTGCTTTTTGAAGTGCTATTTACCTATACCTTTTCATTCCTTTCAGTTCCACGACATGACTCGTAATCCCAGGACATTCAATGAAAATTTCCATATGACCAGTGAACAATTTGAAGCATTGTTTAAGTTGGTCGAGTTTCAATTAACGCCGAAGCGCAACACACGGCCAAACGATGCCATACCACCAAAACTAAAATTGGCTATCGTTCTCGAGTAAGTTTAAAGTTTATATAATTTCATTTTGGTGAACTTAACTGTTTTCCCCTTTGTTACACACTCAGAAAC
Organism: Aedes japonicus; assembly: GCA_034211315.2. NCBI lineage: Eukaryota > Metazoa > Arthropoda > Insecta > Diptera > Culicidae > Aedes > Aedes japonicus. Next base: position 24,192 of record JASCZW010012002.1, read on the forward strand.
CCTCGATCTTCCTGTCACATTTAAGATATAAAGACATTTATAGCGATTGTTGGAACTTTCCTTATAATTTTAGCCAAGTATATTCCAGTCACATACGTATTTGTAGAATACTCCGGCTCTCTCTGATACAAGTTATCGCAATGATCATGAGCTTCTTACCACCCGCCCGCGATTTTTAAACCAGTGCCAATTGAAGAGTCTCTTTAATATCGATGCAGCATACGTCAGTTAGATCGAAAACCACACCAAAGATTATTTATGATTTTTGATTGAATGTCTCGATAATAGAGCTAAAGGGAACGATAAAAAATCATTAAATGCAATTTATTCATTCTTAATATATTGTCTTTAAACAATTGTTGTCGTTTCAGATACTTGGCATCAGGTGATGTACAGAGGCACATGGCTTCTTGCTACAGGGTAAGCAAGCATCATTTTGGTACCATCATCGACCAAGTGTGTGACGCAATTCGTGGTGCTTTGAAAAACATAATTCCTGCACCAACTAAGGAGTCCTTTATAGAAACTGCCAATAGCTTCAATACAGTTTGGAATTTTCCTAATTGTATTGAAGCCAGTGATGGAAAACACGTCTCAATCAAAGCTCCACCTAATGCTGGCAGCATATTCTACAATTAAAGGGTGATACGGTCAAAATTTGGTCAAGGGAAAACGCGTGTAAATCGGTGAAATCGTTTATTTAAACAATCAAATTAAATTTCTTTTTCAAGTTCAATTAGTATAAAATTCAGGAAAAATATTCAGTTAGGGCTTCCGCTTTTCCAAATCCGAATTGCCGGGCCTTACGCTTGACCCTGCCATCAGATTTTGTACAGCCACCTTGTCCACCTTCTTCGCCGCAGAAAGCCAGTTTGCCTTGAACTGCTGCTCGTCCTTAGCAGTTTTTTTGGTCTTCTTTAGGTTCCGCTTGACAATAGCCCAGTATTTCTCAATTGGGCGGAGCTCTGGCGTGTTGGGAGGGTTCTTGTCCTTGGGAACCACCTGCACGTTGTTGGCGGCGTACCACTCCATGGCCTTTTTACCGTAATGGCAAGATGCCAAATCCGGCCAAAACAGTACGGAACAACCGTGTTTCTTCAGGAAAGGCAGCAGACGTTTATTCAAACACTCTTTCACGTAAATTTCTTGGTTGACGGTCCCGGAAGCTATGAAAATGCTGCTTTTCAAGCCACAGGTACAGATGGCTTGCCGAACCAGATGTTTCTTTGCGAACTTTGACAGTTTCGTGCTAGCGAAAATATCTGCTACCTTTCCCTTCCTTTTGCCGTATAAAACTCCTGTCCCGGAAGCTGCTTGTAGTCGGCTTTGACGTAGGTTTCGTCGTCCATTACCACGCAGTCAAACTTCGTCAGCATCGTCGTGTACAGCCTCCGGGATCGCGCTTTGGCCGTCGTATTTTGTTTATCATCGCGATTTTGGAGTCACTACCTTCTTGTAAGTCGATAGTCCGGCTCGTTTTTGGCTCTGATGCACGGTTGTAGACGATACACCCAGCTCATTTGCGGCATCTCGGAGAGATAGGTTAGGGTTTCGCTTGAAACTACCGGCAACTCTCTTTGTCGTCTCAGCGGCTTCCAGGTTTTCGATTTCCTCCCGATCCAGACTTCCTGGCTGTCGACAAACGTTCCCCAAACACTTTAATTACATTTGTAACGGTTGATTTGGCAACTTTTAGCGATTTTGCCAACTTTGCGTGTGAGTAGCTCGGATTTTCGCGATGCGCGAGCAAAATTTTGATACGCTGCTCTTCTTGCTTGGACGGCATTTTGACAACTGAAGAGTGAATTCCAAAATCAAAATAGGAGCAACATGCTACACACACACACCTTCAAAATGAGGGGTGTTCAGGTTTTTTAAATGCAAAATTGAAAGAAATACGTCAAGTTGATATTGACCAAATTTTGACCGTATCACCCTTTTGTTTAGTTACATAATTACTTTTTTTGGTTTAGTTCAACAAGGCATATTAAAGGTTCAGAAATTGATCAATACGAATTCATTAACCCATTCAGGGCTAATTTTTTTCCGAACTTTATATTGCGATTGATTTGGTTTATTCCGATTGTTTGGGTACATAATACCATAGAAATGATAAAAAAGATAAAACTTTTTTATTTGGATATGCTGACTCGTCCAAACTGTGCTGGAGTTCAAAACTTATAATCAAAAGTTGTAACAGTAAGACATTTACTGCCACTGATACTTTTCTTCTTCTTCTTTACAGGGTTTTCATTCATTGGTGCTTCTGGCTATATGCGACGCAAGATACCGATTTACCTACCTCGATATTGGCAGTGGCATATGGCAGTGAAGGTGACTGTAATATATTTAAAAACTCTAAATTCGGTAGCAACATTCTCAACGACCGTCTATGTTTTCCCGATGACTCTAAAGTAAACGCTACCATTTTATTTCGTAGGAGACGACGCGTTTCCACTCTGCAAGCGACTTATGAATCCATATAGCCTGAGGAATATGACAGAAGAAGAGCAGATTTATAACTATCGATTGAGTAGAGCAAGACGGTGCATAGAGAATGCCTTTGGTCTACTGTGTTCTAAATGGGCATGCTGGAAAAAAAACTTTGTTTTGCGGTCCAGATAGAGCACAGAAGGTCATAGTAACATGCACTCTATTGCATAACTTCCTCATCAGCAATAAATCGACAACATACTGTTCACCCACTTATATGGACAGGATAGGTGAAGACGGTAGGACTATCGAAGGAGAGTGGCGTAAACGAATTCTTACCAACGAGAATTCGATGTTCCATACATCTATTCCACCAAATGCAGGTCGAAATACAGACTACGGAAAATACATCCGAAACAAAATCAAGGAATATGTAAACTCACAATTAGGAGAGCTACCTTGGCAGCGACGAGCGGCGTTTGTTGAATAAAACTATTTTGATTAAAACTTAAGTGAATTCACATTTATTAAAACATGTCAACCATTGCCAATATGTTTATTCACCTTCATTTATTTCTGTAGTTTGTTGTTGCTGCTTGATTTTCTCATAAAGAAGAACAGTTATTTCGAAGCATGCGTCTTCTGCAACTATAGGAGGGAGTTGCTGGAGCATGCGATCGAAATTGGCCAATGCAATGTGGTGTACCAGGGGTCTTTCGATAGTCGATGGTGTTGGTGGTTGCAGAGCTCGTTGATGCTCGATAAGCAACGTGATGTTTTCGGCTAACTGAGCCACGGTTTCATCCTCCCGCGATTTTGTTAAACGTTCAGTGGGTCGAGATCGCTGAAAAGTTCGGTTTATGTTATTAAAATACATAGGAAAGTTGTATGTGAACCAGGGTAAGGGGAGAAAATTGGTATGGTTTATATTTCGACCCATTAGGCATACGTCCTATTATTTACATCCTAGATTGTATCTAATTGATACTAGCCGTAGATTTATACGACTTAACCTGAAATACAGAATATATTCGATATCGGATGGTGATAATGGGTATTCAGCAAATGAATCAAAATATAAACTGGCCAAATAACATTCCCTACCCTACACCGTGTTGTAAACTGTAAAATCTACTTACATAGTTGTAGTTGGAGGTTGAGCTGAAAGATCCGTCAAGCGGCTCATTGTTTCTTTCTAACCTGATTTCACTTTCCGTTGAGTCCGTAGTGAATGTCCTAAGATCAAAGTATTTAAAAATAATAGTAACGCCAACATTTTAGAATATACATACTTTCGCTTTTTTGAAGTATCTGGAAGAAATGCGAGATCCTCAGCAAATTCCCACTCCAACGATTCTCCGCAAGATGGCACGGGTATGGGAATACCACCACAACTGCCGGATTTCTGCTTATGAACCCTCAAGTGGTACCGGTGGCTTTCCCTTAGGGCAATCCACGCCGTTTTGCATTCACTTGCTGAAAGAAATGGAATATTGTTATTGTTTTCCATATTTAGAAGTGGAAAGGATACTAACTATTTTATGGGCTACTGAAGATACAAAAGATTCGATACAAAATTAACTTAAATACTTACGAGCTCGCTTCAAAGCGGAGCCTATTTGTTTCCAGGCAAAATTTATAGCATTGGTATTATAGTGGTCATTATAAGAAATATCCCAAATGACCGGCCGTTTTTTCACCTCCGCCGCTAACTGTTGCTTATCGCCAGATGAGAAGTACTCCGTTCGCTTCTTTCTTTTTCCTTTCTGAGTTCCCGGCTGAACCTTAGGTTCCTCGCTATCAGCTACTCCGGATTATTCCGCCTCGTCATCCACCAGAATTTCAACATTTATAAATTCAACGTCTTCATAGGCCGTCTCATAATCGTAGTTCATTTTATTTTTCAAATGAAAATCACAAAAACACAAATGATACGCAGCACCTGCTGAAACACTGAAAAACAATAAACAAACCAAACTGACGACCCGTTTACTTGTGGAATATTACAACCAGCAATTATTCCGCGAGAAAAACGACGTTTGCACTTATACTTCGTGCATGTTGCGCCACCTACTTTTCAAGTTGAGAAATAGCTTTTACTTTGTTTGTTTCTTGCGAACTGCATACTGCTCAAGAAATGCCCAAAGGAAAATAATTTCTTGGGTGTTTCTGTTGGGAATGGATGAGCACCTTGATAATACAGCCACCTTGGCTCAACAGAGAAACATTGAATTCTGGCTACACTGTAATTTTGTACTTTTGACGTTTACATTCAGTCTGCAATAAATCGATTACAATGTAACACGCGTGCAAGTTATTTCTCCCCGAAAGTATCAGTGGTTCTTTTGTCTGCTCTCTGGTGTTTCCTCTGTTCGTTTCCCGGTGATTCCGTGCGTCTCTGTTGGTGCGGCAAAGCTCAACAGGTTATGGGCCCAGCTGCCGGAAGTGAATAAAGAAGTTCTAGTAAGATTTGTGCTGAGAGCTGGTTTGTCGGAAGATTGCTTGACCTTCCGAGAAAAGTGTTTGCGGAGAAAATTCAAAATGGCGGAAAGCTCACGAGTATCTTTTGCGAAGTTGAGTAGCGGAAATTATGTTGCCTGGAAATTCCGGATGAAGGCGCTACTTGAGCGTGAAGAATTGTGGGACGTGATTGATGCAGTAAAACCGGAAGAAGCGGATCTCGCACTAGTATGTGCCGATGGAAGAAAAACGATGTGAAGGCTCGTGCGACGATTTCGTTATTTATTGATGACAGCCAGCTGCGCTTCGTCAAGAAAGCGAAAACCGCGTGTGAAATGTGGAATAACCTGAAAGCCTATCACGAAAAGTCGACGGTAGGCACTCAGGCGATGCTTTTGCAGCAATTGTGTTCGGTTAACCTCGGTGAAGGTGGCGATGTCGAAAAGCACCTGGAAGTTGTCGAAAACTTGTTCGATCGCCTTGACAGTAGCGGTGTCGAAATCAGTGAGCAGTTGCGGGTGATAATGATGCTGCGCAGTTTGCCTCCGTCGTTCGCGAGTTTTGTAACGTCGCTGGAGAAATCGACTCGAGGGCGATTTAACGATGGACTTGGTAGTGGCTCGTTTGCGTGACGAGTGCAACAAGCGGGCCCATTCAAGAGCGGGCTCCAGTGGAATCAGTGTTAAGGAAGAAAGGTGCACAAAGCAGAAGCTAACGTAAACAGTGACAAAGTTAAGTGTTTTTCTGTAAGCAACCTGGCCATTATAAAGCGGAATTGCCGCAAGTTGGCTGCTTTGAAGAACGGTGACAGTTCGAGCTCGGGTGAATCGAGTAGCAGTCGGGTTCCGGACAGCAGGCTAAAAAGGTGCAAGCGGAGAATG
>JASCZW010012003.1:0-29986 GCA_034211315.2 Aedes japonicus
CTGAGGCTAAATCGCGGCTAACTACAAACCGCTCAGTGCGCTGGCTCAACGATAGCATCCGTGATGAAATGTTCATCCATATTTTCTTCCAGTTTACACCTGGATGATTTCGTTCCACTCTATGCAACTCTGTTTGTTCCAAGTAGAAACGATGAATTTGATCGCTGGAGGGATCGTTGGGTGTGATGTGGAAATAAAGGAATTTGCTGGATGAGGATTTTTAGGCAAGGGAAATTGGCAGGGTGAGGAATGTTTTGAGTAAGAAGGGATTGGTAATAGGAAAGGGAGTCGATCTTCTCTAGGTGGCTATTGACCAGAAGTGCTTTACATTTGATCGCTGGCAGCTGCAGATTCAATCAGTCATGCTCTCTGCTGCGCGCCAACTGTTGCGGCACACGCGCGGGTATCCCTCGAAACAGAAAAGACACCATTTCGGTTTTCTGACGATTTCGGTTTTCTGACGATTTTGTGTGTTGAAGTTACAATGACCGTTATATCGTCAGCATTCTGAGCGTCACTTAGGATTCGATGGGATCGCAACAGGTGGGAGAGAATTCTAGGATTTTTTTTCAAAAGGGCGAATCTAACAATGAGAGGCTCTCTCCTCTCTCGCTCTCTTTCATTTATTACAGCGCCATTATAAATCTTTTGATGGATTCTTTAGTACAGATAGAAACACAACAGTGCTGACTACCATACTCTACAAATAGTTGAATAAAAAACGTAACGCTGAATGGAATATGAATGAAAGAGAAAGTAATCAAAGAGAGTCTCTCAATTGCAGATTCGCCCTAATGAAAAAAACCCTAGAATTTTATAATTTTATAAACATTGAGTAGGCTTATCGGTCGATACGCTCTCGCTGTTCCGCCGCCGCCGCTCTTTTTGGCGAGCACAATAATGCCATCGGTGAACTCCGGTGGGAGCTCATTCGTTATTGCTTCATTCATGACAAAGAAGAGCTCGCGATAGATGACGTCGAATGTTTTTAGGTAGAATTCTAATGGCAGCCCATCGCTACCCAGTGATTTTCGTTTTTGCGACGTTCGGATAGAATTTTTCAGCTCGTGTATATCGATCTCTGTCATCAGAGCATCGTTGGCTTCGTCGTGCAATGGTACGGCTCTCTCAATTTGTAAATTTTCTTCCCCAGACTGTCTCGTCTCTTCTGCCGTGTACAAGTCCCTAAAGTATCGAAACATGTGTTACTCGATCTCTTGGGACTCCTGTATTGCTCTCTTCGTTCATTTTGTATCTCTGAAATCGTTGTTATTTTACGTCGTCTGTCGCCCAGCTGGAATGAGGATAAACTTTCTCCCGCCACAAAGGTCTTCCTTATGTTTATAAAGTTTTGCGCAAATTTGGGATTTATTACTATATAGTTTTTACGCAATAAAAACTTGATTTATTACTATGAAATTCAAAGCTTTTTCAACCAAAATTCCAGTTCTGCCATAAAGAACCAAAATCGGTTTTATGGAAATCGGTAATATTTGAGTTAACCGATGTTTGGTAATTGCTGATTGGATTTATTTTTGTCAACCGAGTGTTTCGGAAAATTTGTCAGATTGCTAGAAACTAAAAATTTAACGAGAACTTGGTTGTTCCAATTAGAATTGAACAGACTACCGAGCGTTCAGAAGATAAAAACTCGGTTAGTATTATTTTCTAGGTGTGTGTGCAAACTACCGCTAGCAACTTTGACAAGCTATCAGTGGTACATGCGGGCCTGTTCATAAACCACGTACACTTATTTTTGACAATCTGAAACGACCCCCCTCACCCCTCGCACACTTTTCTCCGTACAATTTTTTGAAATTGTGTATGGGGTGTAGACTTTGTTCAAACCAGCCCTCACGAAAGTTTACATTGTTTATGAATAGCCTTGAGCGCGATACAACACGTGACTTTTGCCTTTTGAGAAGGCGGATTCGTCCGTGCCTTGACCTACCCCGCAGTGGGGTGTTAGGCAAAGGTAACGTCCTTGGTTCGAGTACTACCTTACCCATTCCCTTTCGCTCAATTTTCAATACTTCTTTTCTATTTTCAACCTACCGTGCACTGACGGAGCTTCGAACACTTTCTCTTGATATCTTTCATTCTAGCGAACATTACTGTTCCCTCTAGGTGCCTCATGGTGATGAGCGAATATCTCCTTCTTCACGTTACTCCACGCACGGAAAATACAAAACATAACAATTAGAGTATGTAAAACCCATTTTTATAGACTTCCGTGATTGTTATACATTACATTCGATTTTTTTTGAATTGTTTAAACAGAGGGTTAAACTCCTAAAAATAATCAATATTACGAGTAATGCAATCTTTGTGGCACGTAACTACTTTGAGGCTCAAAGATAAACATGACTCAATTGTATGTGCTAATTGATGCATGATAAACCCTATTTTAAAAACCAAAATAGTAAATATTGACGCACCCAAAGTTACATTCCAGATGCCACATATACTATGGCTTCTAGAATATATTTGCTAACCGCAATCTAGCACCCCGCTCACACTACACCTATATAACGTGATCTAGTGTATCTTGATTTTAAAAGCCATGCACATTATTTCCAGGAAAAACTAAATGTATAGATGCTGATATCGAAAATAGGTATACCTCGATAGTACGTACATCAACTTTCTCACTTCAAATCGCAATTGCATAAAAACTACTGATTGTATCTAGACCAACTCTCCGTTCTTTTTTTGGTTGTATAAGATTTAAGATACAACCAGTAGTTTTTATGCAATTTTGATTTGAAGTTAAAAAGTTGATGTACGTACTATCGAGGTATACCTGTAGTCTATATCACGTAATATAAGTCGTAGTGTGAACGGGTTGTAAGTCCATAAAGCGTGGAAAAATATCTGAATACTGGGATTTGAATGTCTTAAATTTATATGATCCTTGTTTGGTTGCTACTTCAAAACTACACTCTAAGAAAACATCATGTAAATTTAAATCTTCTTGGATGCATATAGAAGCAATGGCCTGTATAACAGAAAATTGGGTCTATGCTTAAAGACCATTAAAACTGAAAATCATAGCGTACAGTAAAGAACGTAAATATAAGTTGAGGAACACAAAATGATATTTTCAAAATGATGTTACTCATAATGCAAAAACAAATCCTTCATGATGCTCGTTTTGATATAAAAAATCTAGTTCTTGTTTCCATAAGAAATAATCAAAATTCGGTAATCAAATTTAAATAAACAAAAGATTCTTCAAGACAATGTATTTTAGTGGTAAAAATTAACACAAATTTATCATGAAGGATTAGCCTTCTTAATTGTTCTTCAAATGCGAGATCTCCTACATCATTCATCTACAAAACAAACACATTTAAATTCAATTAGGGCAAAATCCGGTCGTTGGTCATCGTCAAAAAATATATCAAAAATGCGAGAAATTGTCAACATGTTCAGATTGATGAATTTTATAATCGAATGAACTCCATGTGTTACGCTGCGTTTTTATTTTAAAAGTTAGTAACCCTAATTTGCCAGCATTCCATGAACACGCAATGAAATTCAATCTGTCAAATATTTTATTTAACATTGTGGACTCGTTTTAAAATCTATCAAAGAAAAAACAATTTTTAACTTATCCCTTGTCGTGACGCGAAACACGCGTTCAAAATAGGTTTGATGTTGTTACAAAATCCGAATACAACAATCATGTAAATTTCAGGCTTTCAAATTTCAGTATTCAATCTAGTGGCAATTTTTCAGCGCAATACGGACTTAGATTTTAGGTTATCAAGTATATTCTAGCAGCTGTTGTAAAAGAAGCATCCAGAACGTGATTTTTAGTGTGACAGTTTTTATTTACAGTTAGTATTTATAAATACATCAAGGAGAACATACAATTGAGTCGTATTTATCATTGAGTCCTAAAGTGTGTTGCAACAAGGATTACATCACTCGTAATATCCATTATAAATCCATTGCCGTGAATCCATTGCCAGAGCAGCTCAAGAAGTGCACACAACATACCTGATTTACGAAAAAAAAAAGCTTAAGTTGACATAAAATATTGCGTGATTTTAGCCAAAACTAGCATTCAAAAGTATACTCTACACATAAAAAATAATTAATTTTAACAAGCGCGTAAAATTTCCGCTCGTTTAATTCCAAGCCAAAGGAGGCGTAAACAAAGCAATTGGTTGTAGTCCTTGATGCGCCATACAACAATGTTTGCAATCTTACATACAACAGGCTTGATTCAGGCGTTATTTGGCTCAAATTTACATAAAATATCACATTATTTTCTGCCAAATCTAGCATTCCCTTAAGGTGCATTAGAAACGCAGAAAATTCAGTGTTTCTTTTTATCTGTGTATTCATAAACTAATTAAATACACAGGAAATATTGCTTTATCATTCACAGTTTACCAGAAACATTGAATTTGCTGCCTTATCCAATGCAAATAAAGGGAATGCTAGATATGGCAAAAAGTTATAGGATAATTCATGCAAATTTAAGTCCGATCAAGCATAACTTTTCAGTAGGTCGTATGTCGCCAATGAAAACAAATCGAGTTTTTCATTCTATCCTGCCATTAATAACACCGCTTCAAATGGTGAGTTGACAACTTCGAAGGAGGGTGCGACCGACCTCTCGTCCGGTTCCTACCTCACGCCTCCACGAGTCATATGATCACAAAAGACTGCCAGCTGAAACATGGAGACGCTGGTTGGCGTAGCCTGGGCAATGTTGTCAATCCGACAATAGCGAAGTGAGGGGGTGCGACCGGTAAATCATATCATAATTTTCCATTCTCATATCTTTCAGGTCTTCCAGGACGTCAAGTATTATAAAATAATTTAAAATTTAAAATTCTTTTTTTTCATGGCGGTCATACATTGCGTAAACATTGCCATTTCTGATTCATAATGGATGCGCAAGTTTGTCTACAATTGCAACAAAACAGCAGTCGGCACACATGTAATTTTCAGTTCATATTACAATATACCCTCACTATATATTTTATCTTATAGGACATTGTTTATTCATAGCCATTATCATTCATCTCTATCATCTTTATCATCATTATTATCATTTTTATCATTACTTGTGTTTTCGTGATTTATATTCTAACATAAATATTTGTTTGTTACAATTTAGAGGTTATATATATATACACCTTAAAGGTTATATATACTTTTAATTATTTTGTCCTTTATGTCGAATTATCATTATGATTGAGAAATATCTAGTACCTTGATTAAAAGAAGCTGCAACGGAATCTATGGTAGGATTTTGTACTTATTACCTAATGTATTTTTCATATCCTGTTTGCGAATAGACCTTCTTCCAAATCTGAGCTGGTTTGATTCGTTCAGCGCTGTTTGCCATTCGGCTAGTGTCTGATGTTACAGTTCAATTTTTGGCATTACTGTACCATAACTCACAATATCATTATATTTGATGATATTGTTTTATCGATTTTACTTAATAGATGATTTAATCATTGCTTATTGTTTTTTATGTCCATTTGTCTTTAACTTTCTGTCAATTAAATCTTCCCTTCTTTCCCAAAACAGGAGCAATAACTATTAGGCCAGCAAAAATAAAAGCGGATTCATGTTATGAAATCAACATCAAGCTGCAAATAGTGACCATGGCAACAGTAAATTAAAATGTATAAATGTTAGTTCTGTAAAATTTAACAAACTTTTTCAGGATACCACAAATCAAGATTTTGGTGAAATGCTGCTATCAGTGAAAACGAACGAAAACGCGCTCAAGCGCGAACTACGGAACTCTACACTAAAACACTTGACTACATTTCTTGCATTTCAGGATCAACCGAATGGAGATCGTATATAATAGATATGAATTATTGTATTATTTTTCATTTACATAAATATATACACTATTATATAAATATTTCATGGGAACGGGAGGGACCATCAGGGCACCCGATTGAAGCACTCTGGATGGGGAGAGTGGAAATTCCAACTCCCCATTCCTAACAGTTTGTGAATAAAGGGCGGGCTCTTCTCCCCGCCCATTGGGGCATCCTTATGTTAGATAGCTTGCTCTTGTGACCAATTGTTCTGTCTTGTTGTTGGAAGGCGATTCTTTATATCCCTGTGGATACGTATAAGTGATGTTGCCTATCGATCCATCCAACCCCTTTTTGGCCCTTCATACAATGACATGACTAGGATAATCAGTGGTTATTAAAGCTTGAACAAGTCTAACAGAGAGGAGAGCCTATTGCTGTCGGACGTAGTTTCCGTGCTACAATGGGTGGTAGTACATATTATACATACATCATACTATCCTGTCAATAATAACACCCTTAATGTAGTAGCAATTGCCAAATACAATTATCAAAATTCTTTAGTTATATGCGTAAAATTTCATATGCAACCTATCTGATCTTTTTAAATGTAAAGAAAATTGTTCAGATACACCACACAGCAAGCCGACGTATCTGCGCCTAAGGGGGATATACAGTTAGAACGAGAAAAAAACTCATTTTTGAAAACAAAATTTCAAGGGGAAGTTTTTACTCAAACCAATCGATTTTTTTTAACAATTATAAGTGTATCCATGTAGTAAGCAAAAAGATTTTTTTTCATTTTTTTTTTCATCAAAATGGCGGCCGTTGAAGAAGTTGATGTATTAAGCTTGTGTCGGCTCTCCTGGTCGCAGTTTTGATCTGAAACCTGCTAACTCAAAAAATTTACATTAATTAGATTGATTTAGTCGATGAAATAATAAAATAAATTAAAAAATAAAATTTGCACTTTTGACGTAACTTTTATGAAAAATTCCACATTTTTTCCGGCATTTTGTCACATTTTTCCATATTTAATAATAAAACATTACAATTATTTTTAATTCATCTAAAAGGTAATAATATAATAAAGAAATCCTATAAGTTTCATCTTAATCGAATAATTGGTTTTCGCGTTATCACCGGCATAAACTCCGAAAATGCTGTTTTGAGAAAACGCGATGATAGTTTTAATTATCGGTCTGCGCGCGAAGAAGGCGTCTTCGAAAAACGATGAAACGAAACACTTGCAGTTCCAATTTCGAAAAAAAAGGTTTCAGGAGCGTATTCTACGGGAAATTTACTAACTTTTAATGCAATAAAAGAATTGATTTTTTCGGTCATTCTAACTGTATATCCCCCCTTAAAAATTATACCCGGTGTATCTTATTACATGACGCAAATGCTAAACGTTCTGAAATACCGAAGTATCCAACCGGTGTATGTGTTAACCGGAGGCAAACCGGTGTATGTGTTAATTATCTCAAAAATAGAACGAAAGTGAATGAAAACCAGGATTTTTACTTCTTTTAATATTATTTAACCATGATAGAATGAACCGATCGAATAAAACATGAAGTAAAGTTAAATAGGATTCAATGAAAGCATCTGGAACTTTTACCTCATTTTTCTCAATTCCTATCAAATGCTAGATACGTCTATTTGTAAAGTCATGCTTGAGGAATCAGGTCTGCTGTATGAAAGATTGCAAACAATGTTGTATGCTGTGTGATAGATTGAAAATAATTGCGTTGTTTACGCTTGCTTTGGATTGCAATTAAACCAGAGGAAATTTTGCGCATCTTGTAACATTCTTCATTTTGTTCAGCAATTATGCTCAAAATTCAAATCATGTCCATTACATCCATTTCTAACAAAATTTTGAAAATACTTCACATGATTTTTAAGCTCTTCGAGAGTCGCAATCTTAGCTCTTAATTGTATGTGAGGTTATGAATTAAACATACTGATGATTAAGCAGTAAATATGACGCAATGAAAAGTCAGTAACCTTTTATAAGTTTCAAGTTTATTTTCAATCTAGAAAAGTATCTCAAACGTCACACGCGTTGTTTGTTTATCATAATCTCAATCAGTAGTGATAACATTTAAATAGTACGTAAAGTATCGCAATACAAAAAAGGTTGAAAAAAATATATTAAGTCGCCAAGTAAAGAAGGCTGATAAATCAAAAACGAACACAAAAAAGAATCGATTCAAGACCATCAAAACTCTTCTCCGAACACTACCGATGATGTGTACTGAGATCCAGTGGTCCATCCACTTCCATGGCATCAACTCCCATCAGATGGGCGCTATTCATCCGACGAATGGCACTGCACAAATCATCATCCTCCACAGCCGTCGGCAGCAAGCCATCATCATTCTTCTCAAAGCGGGATCCCGATTCGAGGAAGCCTTTCGGGAAGTTTCTATATGGTCGACGATAGTCTCGTTCCGGTTCAATGAGAAAGCTTCTCTCACACTCATCTCCGCTTGCCTCGTCCGGTTCTACCAGGGACCTTTCCGCTGGGTCTAGCAGGGGTGACATCGCCCTACCTCGGTACCCCGATGGCCACTCGTCAGCCTGGCCAAAGGGTCTTGCACTCGGATAGAAGTGATAGTCATTGAAGATTAATTTTTCATCACACTTGTCGACGTTGACAACATCAATTAGCACATTATTATCTTCGCCTTCGAGTTCAGGATTGCTAGTGGTGGTACTAGAAGTTCGACTGTCGTCAGTATATGAGTTATCACTTGCCAACTTGCTGGGGCTTCCGGTGTCATTGGCGTTGTACCGCATCGAAGGATAAACGGATGCAGTAGAGTGAAGATGGTGGTGATGGTAATCATCCTCGTTAGACGTCAATGGCACTAGAATGCTGAGGTGTTTGAAGGTTTTCACGTGCTTTCGCAATGACGATGGATCGGTGTAGCGCTTGAGGCATCCAGGGATTTTACACACATATGGCTTATCGTTTGAATGCGTACGTGTGTGCTTGAAACGATCCGAAGAGTTAGAGTAAGCCTTGTTACAGCCCTGCAATCAATAGGGGAAGGTTCAATTAGTTGATTACTTTATGTGTCTTAGTATCGAACGGTGTCATCTAAGATTAGCTGTAAGCCAAGATTAAAACTCAAACCTACCTCAATGGGGCAAACGTATGGCTTTTCGCCGGAGTGAGAGCGAAGATGAATTTTCAGATTCTCCGCACGCGAGAAGCTTTTTCCGCACTTTCTGCACTGGTGGGGCTTCTCCTTGGTATGCGTCCGAACGTGCACCAGCATCTTGTAGCGGGCGTTGAAGCCCCGATCCTGCCGCAAACAGTTCTCCCATCGACAGAAGTACGAACCGCCGAGCCCGACGACGGCGTGCTTCTGCGTGACGTGACTTGCCAGATCTTCCAGTTTGAAAAACACACTGTAACGGTACAAAGGAACGATTATGATTAGCTTTCCGTTATCATGTCCAGGTCTTTGAAAATCATGGCGCGTGAGTAATTACATGATTCACACATCTTGCAGGCACACATCCGCTCGTATTAGTGGAAGATCCGCCAGTATTGGAGGAAATTAGATAAGACAAATTCAAGGTAGGGGGCTATCCATTGAGCGAATGAGATTAGTAATATGTTGCCAAGTAAGTCGCTATTATGTGACCGAATTCCGCGTTTTTAGTATTTGATTGGAGGACTTTTATTACAAACTTTTCAACTAGAGATGTAGATAGAGCACAGCGCATCTATCATAGAAGTTGCACTAGGGACAAAGAGCTGAGGTGTCTCCACACGTGATTTGGCAAAGAAATACGATTCCAACTTTTCCAGCGTGCGTAACATCCTCTCAAGAGAAGGATATAAGTCTTTTTTTGCCAGTAAACATCCGAATCCCTTCAAGGTATAAATTTGTTTTTGCTGATAAGTTTGCTCAAAAACTAATGATTTGGAAAGGAATCTGCAGTTCTGGCCTTAAACCCAAGTTTTTCATCACATCTTACACAATGACGACGAATGTTTACATTAAAGAGTGTCTGAAAAAGCGGATTTCACCCTTCACTCGGCAACACAAGACCAACTTTATGTTTTGGCCGGATCTAGCCAGCTGCCACTACTCTAACGAGGTAATAGAATAGTATGCTGCAAAAAATGTTCATTTCGTCGCCAAAGATATTAATCCTCCGAATTGCCCTGAGTTCGAAAAATATTGAGCAATTGTCTTGAGAAAACTTCGAGGATGCGCAAAACAAATGCGTTAAAAGTGGAATAAGTTCGTGGGTACAGTGTCACCAGCGACTGTGCAGATCATGACGGATCGATCACAAGTTAAGTGCGACAGTTCGTTCGAAACGGTGAAATGTGATAACTTGTTATATATCGTTTGAAAGCTGAATAAATACTCTTTTGTTTGACGTTTTGATCAACCGTGAATTAATTCTTGAGTTATGATCACTTGAATGCGTCCAAATTTACTTTGAATCGAGCTTTAAGGCACTTTGAGTGTTTTGCAATTATCGCGTGTATCGGAGGGGGCTTTAGCTGCTTTGGCCTGCTATGTCTTACATTTGCTCGTTTTTAAACGGAGCATCACGTTTGTCGCCACCGTCGCTGGTGTGTTCAATAACGGATGGGTAAAACGAAGAATCTGGCCTATTTCAATTCGCCTTCTCTCACATGCTCGGAATTGCACGCATACAATATTGTTAGTTTATGTACGGATTGCGGAATTGAAGAAAACATTTTCATGATCGTAAAGAAATCCGCGTGCCTTTAATAAGTCCTTGCAAATGGGAACTTTATTCTATAGCTATGAGATTTTTTGAGTCTAAAGCTCGTTTCTGAAGGTAAGTTTCGATTGATAAGAAGTAAACAGAGGGATTAACGTCCGAATATTGGCAGTTCTAATTACAGCTTACATACAGCGTCAACAAATATCCCAGGAGATGCATAAGCTGCTTAAAACTCATTCCATACCCTATTGCAGGAAAAAATGTTGAACTGAACGATGAGACATCCTGGTAAAACTACGCAGTCAAGTTGAGGACAACGGAACAAAGACCCTCTACGGTTGCTTCGATTGTCGAGGGACTAAGCGGTATAGGGATGAGTTTGTTTTCGATATGTGTGCTATCAGCCGCTTGCACACACTTTCGTGGCTTTGTTCATTCCTAAAATCGCTTTTTGGATCAAGATGAGTAGAATTGCCTTTCCGAATCTTACGGATTTCACAACATATGATTGAAAAAATTGCAAATTTTGCATCGCTCAAGTTTTCTGTAACTTTTAAACCGTATGATTCATCTTTCTAATCAAATTCAATAACCAAATCTTATTCATAGTGTAATGTTTACATCTGTTGAGTTTCGTAGTTATTCATTCAGTGATTCCAATTACGTCGTGGAAACAGGACATTTTTCGTCAAAAAATATGTGCACTTACAATCAAAATCTAAAGGTATCCCACCGATGGATTGCAAATACAACTGTGTCTCGTGTGGGAAGAACCTTTAAGAAGCGTCTGAGTGCCTGAAAGAAGAATGGGAGTGGTCGTAAAAGTGGTCCAAAGGACAGTAAAATGGCCAGGTAAGTGCTGCAACAGATCAAGAACCAAATATTTCAATTCGAGATGTCGTTAAAAAGTCCAAGTTGAAACCACAGAGAACAGACATCCAAGTCAAATTAAAAAACTGTGTAAGAAATTTAACGGCCATTTCATAATCGTAATGAACTGGCAATAGCGTGGCGGCGCTGGCATCGCCACCCATTGACCAGCTTGAAATCTTAATCATCAACTAATTTTTTTTTGGCAGTTCAGTTCTTTCACCGCACGGTCAACGAATCTTACCCATGTTCGATTAAAAATCGCAAGTGGCCACAGCCCGAGAGATGGCAATAGTGTTTTAACGTATTTTAATTTGAATCCTTACACAAGTTTTTTTGAGAAATATATTCTAGTTTGGATGTCTGTTCTCTGTGTTGAAACGGTTTTGTGCAGAAAACCATGAAACGTGCTGAGTTACACGTTTACAAGGAGCAAAAAGTCCCAAACCGGAATGAAAAGCAGATCATCACTGCGAAAACTCGCACCTGGAAACTTTACACTAAATTACTCACCAAATCGTGTTGCATCGTGATGCCTGACGAAACGTGTGTCAATACCGGCTTCCATCAACTTCCTGAGCAATAATATTTCGTTGCCAAGTTTAAGTTCGATGTACCGGAAGAATAAATTATCGAAATTTGCAAAGAAGTTTCTGATATGGTGCGATTCAACTGTGCAATTTACACGGAAGAGTGCCGTAAGAAGCGTCTCTTGCCATTCATAAGGTAGCACACAAAGGATCAATTCTGTTTTGGCCTGATCTAGCCTTCTGCCTCTACACTCGAAACCAACGGAGTCAATTTTGTGCCAAAAGTTATGAAACCACCAAATTCACCGGAACTTTGCCTAACTGAAAAATTCAGGGCAATTATAAAATCGGATATTCGCAAACATCCAGCTCTGTGGATTTGAAGCAAATTTGGGTAAAAACAACAAAACCACGGGGTAAATCTGTTGTACAAAATGAGAAATTTGTAGTGAAAACCAAGGAGCGGGCATTAGGGATGGAAGATGAAATTTTATATAACAAACGTTGTAACTCAGAATTCATATGAAGTTTTTCATTCCCTAAAAATTTAAAGAAAATCCGATAATCGGTTTGTTTTAGGTGAGTAGATACGTGTGTACCATTTTTATCGAATACAACCTTTAACTACTTCAGTCTTCAACTAATTTTGAATCTTTTTCTCGTCATTCTTTTCTGTATATAATAATCGCAAAGTTTGAGAACGTGGAGTGTTGGTAAATGACTGGACAATGCTTACCGTTGGTACTTCACGTACATGCAGGTATAAAATAGATCATACTGCGACCCTTAGCCTCTTGTCCACTAACTCCTATCCCTACCTCCCTGTGGTGCCGACTGGCTTATAAGTAACCATAGGAAACATCCGATAACCTACCCCGGTGGGACCTTGGTCATAAACTGACAGGGAAGGGGGCTGCCCTCTTCAAAGGGTGCAGTCTATCTGAGCGTCTGTTCTCCATGTTAGGAGCGGCTGATCATCGTCTTTGTGCCAGCGTGGGACTCTAAACGTGCTATGCACGATGGTCCCCCGGCGAGACAAGGGATTGGGAAAGGCCCAACAAGCCGCCCTTAAAAAATCAATGTTACAAATAATACCTCGTTATTTTATTGTAGTTTTAAATAAAAAATAATATTTAAGTAATTTTTTTTCATAGAATCTGTTCAAAACAAATCAAGAACGCACAATTAGGTATCTTTAAAATTGTGCTAACAGATCAAAGCTTAATCAATAAATCATTCCGCTACTACGCACTCCAAATTAGTTTATTCATAAACATAAGTAAAATTCAAAGATATCAACACTTAAGTAATGCTTGTCGTAAATATAGACCTACGACATTTTCTATGAATTTTAGCAATATTCTATACTGAAAATAATGACGTTAGAAGAACTTCAATTGGTTGAAAAATTAAGTAATTGTGTTGATTTTCTTAAAAGTACTTCTGTTTTATACATCTTCAAGCCGTTTGCGATACATCCAAATCTCAATACATTTGACTCATTCTTTAAATTCAGAATTTTAATTCAGCAAAACAAAAAAAAACTATTTTCGATCAATAAGCCGTTTTCTAGGTAGGAGTTACATACGTCAACTGAAAGGGAAATGGTGGCAGACCTTTTGAAGTATATGAAAATCTCGAAGTTCGTTGAAAATTATATGGCTTGGCATGCTACCTGTACTCTCTAACGACATTATCATTGCAAAGGAGACCGTCAACCAGGAAATTTACATGAACGAGTTCATAAAATTTATAAATTTACATAAATCTCAGACAAACGTTCAAGCTCGAACAAAATAATGCAAATATGATGTGTAAAATTTCAAATCTAATTACGTTGGAATCATCTTGTACAGTAGCGCCGCCTAGTCAACTTATTGCTACATTCAATCTGACAGTTTGACTTGATACCCATTTTGCCCTACCAATGCTTTACCATTCAAATGCAATCGTATTTATATCCCCGTTTTCCCCCCTTTAAAAAATAATTTAATTTAAAAAGATCGTAATTTTTGGACATAAATCACGATATCTTTTGATCGGATGAATAAAGTATCGTTTTTTCTACATCAAAGTGTGCATTGAAGCAAGTTCTAAAAATTTGTTGGAAACACCGTTTTCATAAAACTTAAAATGAGAAAGTTAGGCGAAAAATACTCAGTTTTTCAGGGCCACCCTACTCTTAAGCGTAAAAATGATCATAATTAATGACACAAAAGACCTACGACTATGATTGTTGCAGCAAAGTTGCTTTAAATTTAATAAGAAACAACTTTGTCCAACATTATATTGCTTTATGTCAAGAAATGTGAAAGATAGAATTTTTATTTCAATATATTCAAGGACCACCCTAATTTAAGCTGATTTCAAATTAAAGCGCTAATTATAAGCTGCAACTTTTCCGAAGACAGTTTTGTTATAAAATTGCATTTTCATAGTGAAAATAATTTATTCCTGCTAATTTTTCATTCTGTCCGAGTGTGCAATGTTAACAAATATGTGGCGCCATCTGTTAGGTTATCTCTGAAAGAAGCCATATTTTATGAGATGGTAAAGGTAAATGAGATGAAGTCGAACGTCTGTCTGCTGTTAAACCTTTTACAATGACGCAACATTTCATGTAAATCGGATTTATAATAATATTATACAACGTGAAATAAAAGCTCTCATTTTGCCAAACGATCCTATGACCAAAACCGTCAGACTATTATAAAGAAAATTTTGCCTTAACATGAAGCTTTGGCAAGGAAGTAAATAGGTTAGAATAACAGGAATAGAACTAAATAACTATTCCATATGAGGCAATTTGAAAATCGAATAGCAGTAATTTTAATCGAGTCATTTGATACAGGCAGTCAAAAAATGGCAAGGATCATTTACCCTAACATGACTGGCACAAAACTGCGCCACTGACTGACTCATGTACTAATCGCAACACTCCCGTTTCTTTTTTCTCAATTTTTGAGTACAAATGTATACCATCTCTTTTTCTCTCACGGAAATGTTATTAAATTTTCGTAAAAAGTGGATCTTCTCATAAAATTTAGTAGATCTCCTTTTTTTACGGTAAAATTTTACCAAAATCCGTAAAATCGGAGTACCGAACGTTCAGCTGTTGAGAATTCGGTAAAACTTTACAGATTTCTGTAAAAAATCTAAGTGTGTACTCATCAAAATAGTCATATACGATCAGTCCATTCGATTAGTGATTTCTTTGAATGACTGGCTAATGTTAATCATCGTTTTCCTTTTTTTTTCATGCCCCAACTGACCTCACTCAAAATCACACATTAGATCCTCACTTTTCCAGATTTCAACCCCAAATAAAAACTAGTTCACACAGGTTGCACACCCACTTCCGGGTCTGTTATCGCACTCAACACACCATGCATGCAATCGGCAGGTTCGTACTCACCAGTAGCAGTTCTCCCACTTGCACACAAACTGCTCGATCGAACGAGAGCTCTCCCTGTCGAGCAGGGGAACGACTTGCTGGTTCTCCACCTTCATGATAACGGAATTGCGCGCCGGGTATAAGTGCCCGTCGTTATTGCCACTACTGTCACTGGCACTGCCACCGTCATTATTGTGATTACGTTGGCCATATCCCGCGTTACTGGCCCCCAAATTATCGCCGCCGCCATTAGCCCCGCTCAGATTCGATAATCCGTATTGATCGGCGACCGCATCGGATGCAGTTTCGCTACCATGGGCGTCATTTCCGGCTAGGAAGCTGTCGCCATCGTTGGTGGCCGTTGTGTACAAAAGTGGCGGTGTGTGTGGCGGCGATAATGGCACCGATGTAATTTCCTCCTTCCCAGCTGCATTCATGTAAAAATACAACGACTGGCCATTGTCGATAGATCCCAGCATCCCAGCGGAGGATGATGATGATGATGATGATGACGAGGATGACGACGCCAACGATGACTTTGGGGATGAGGAGCTCGTTGCAGTCTGCCTCACTGGTGATTGCATTGTTCCGGCTGATGGGAGTACGTAATCGTACTGGTGATGGTATGGTGGGGTTATTGGAAAGTATCCAAGCCGCTCATTTGTCACGTTCACCGGCGAAGGCGGAAGGAAGTACAGCGGTGATAATCCCATTCTGTAGGGGAAGGTTTCTTTGTTTATTATCATTTCTGGATTCACACTCGTCGGTTCAATATTTTGTTTGTATTATATTTGATCTCGGATTGAACTGGTTAGCTTATTTTATTTTTTTTCTTTTAATCAGCTCAACATGACGAACTGTACCGTATGAAGTCAAAAATATCACTAAAACAGGAGTGTTCGGATGATTCCCGTTATAAGTTCATCCAGACCTTCGCTTCGGGGTGGGTTTACACAGCCAGAGCTTGACGGCATACGAGAACTGATAAGGACTGCAATACAGCTCATGAGTTGTGGCTTGGTCTAACGTTACTGTATGGCCGCATGCAAACCTTCTAGGAATTTTCAAAACCTAATGAATTTAACTCCATACCACTGAGGAATCGAATGCTACTAAGAAATCTCAAGGCTTATCAGCATCTCGCTTGGTATGAGTAGCGTTTGATTGTGTACACATTAGACTTGCAACCTGCGCCAGACCACCACGAGGTTTACGTCATATCGCTTTAATGAATCAAGCACGTAATTTGAACGAAAAGCTAAGCATTTAATCTTTGATAAAGTTCCGTTCGGATCCAGTTTCATTGAAAAAAAAGTCAATAGCAAGTACACTATCATCTTGCTTGTCATTTTTTCCAAGTGAACGTGCAACAACAAGTGGATCGGAATGAATCAAAACAAAAAAAAAACCACACGCAGAGTTACTTCAATGTCTATTTAGGCGCGGCAAACAGAACCACTCTGCTCGTATTGTGACGAAAATACGCCACAACATCGGCGACTTTCATGGATTATTTGATTGCGTCATGTCTTTTTTTAAGAGTCCCTTTGCGTTCGATGATTGTCAACTTTCCCTTTTATCTACAGTTAAGACTTCTGATGATCATGAACATGAGCATGATTGATCTGCCAACGATTACTGTTCTGTTATAAAAAAAATCCAAAGGTGTAAACCCTCTAATTCCGCAAACTATTCGAAAGCTGTCAAAATACTTACAGTGGTTGCTGTGTGGTGTAATTATTGCTTCTGCATCTTAAAAATTCTATATGATTATAGATTCGCATGGTCATAAATTGATCAGCTCAAATTTGAGTTACTTAAATTTTTCACAGAAATACGTATTCTTGAAAATGGTAAGTCCAAAAACGACTTTTTTCACACATGTTATGAAAACTTCAAATTTGTAAATCATACCAACATAATTTTGGCCAAACAAGGTCTATACATTCGTTTTAGTGTTGTAAATTTAGCCAAAAATATGGATAATTGACAAAGTTACAGAAGGTTGAAAATTTCGCTGGGCTTTTTTTTGCTCCTGAGTGTAGGAAGATCATGTCAACCCGATTCGGAAGGTCAGCTATCTGGACAGAGAATAACTCGTTGATAATCTGTTTTAAAAATTATAATTGATTGTGTTTAAACTTATATTAGAAAAGTAGAGGCAGATATAGTATGAAATGTGCGCTCATAAAAATGTTTTGTTAAAACAATACATTGGCCACTTTAGTTCACATGAATGTGATTGTTGTAAATCAAATATTATTTAAATTAAAACTTTTGTTTAAATATGAACCAATAAAACTGATGAAATTTAAATTAATATCACTCAGCAGTGATTACCTTAAATAATTTTATGGTTTGATTTGAATGAAATTTTGACTTGATTTGAATCTTTTTTATGAATTGAAACAAATAGAAATCTTGTATTGAATAGCAACAAATCATTTTGTTGATTCAAAACAAAGTGTTTTTTTAGGGTGAAAAAATATTTTGTTGAAACAATATATTAACCATTTAAGTTTAAAATAAATATGATTGTTATAAATCAAATATTATTTAAATTAATATCACCCAGCAGTGACGCCATTAAATAATTATATTGGTGTGATTTGAGCGAAATTTTCAATTGATTTGGAATATTTTTATGAATTGATACAAATAGCAACCTTCCATTGAATACCAACAAAATATTTTGTTGATTCAAAGCAGAGTGACTTCTCTGCGTGTTTATGGCACATCCTTCAACAATTGTGGTATATTTAACAGACTTCATGTTTATATACCCATAACCCCACCATGGTTGATCTAATCGCAGGCATGGTAAAATCCAGCGCATTTACAGTCAGGTGAAAATATTTGGTGTTTGCGCTTAATGTAACCTTCAAAATGGTAGTTTTTACTGTACAATATTTTTTTGCGTGTATCATTTTTGGTATAGCGCATTAGTAAAATCTAAATTATTCCAACGCGCCTTGGAAAAATGACTGAAAGTGCTCAAATTGACTGATAGTAAACACGAGGAAACCAAAACTAGGATGTCGTAGCGAAAAAAAAGAGCGGCCAGCGTTTCCAAACGCAATCCTAAACTTTCCATCGTACAGTATGTCCCATAAAAAAAATGCGTGTTTTTCAGTAGCTTTAAACATTATTTTTACTGTTCTAATGCGTGTGTGTGATCATCTGACGGTTTACTCTAAGACGATGTAAACAAAACAGTGATTCGTGAGTAACAAAGTTTAAAAAAATATACGCAAAGGAGGTTGTGATTAGTTTGCTGCTCGCCCAAAAGCCCGAGAAACAAATGGTAACGATTGTGGGATGCCACCTGGCTACCATTTACCGTATCCAACGTTAACTCCTTGTTGAACCACGTCCACGGAAGTCGGGAAGTGACCGTCAACGGGCCGCTCGCACACCGAAGGTCATCAGGTCAGTGAGAGACAAAGATCGATCCGGAAATTGGCTAAGGAAGCCGATATTTCAAAAAACTACCATGCAACGGCTGTTCAAAGATGACTCCAAGGCAAGGGCAAAGCGCCACCTTGTAACGGACCGAATCAAACAACTACGGCTGGAGCGCTCGAAACATTTGGTGTCAGCATTAAAAAAAAGAAGCATACCATCATCGTATTCTCTGATGAGAAAATGTTGACCATCGATCCCGTATCTAACACACATCCCTAGTAGCACACTTGTTACCATTCGGTTGAGATAACATAAATATGACTTGCTAAGTCAGAATCAAGTAACTACTACTAATTATGACCATAGTGTGCTACTTGGGATACAGACATATTTCGCCGAAGAAGATTGAGGATGTTTCAGAGAACGTGAAATTCAAGTTTACAACCAAACATCCGGCCGGAGTCATGGTTTTCGGGGCAGTTGCGTTAAATGGCTTGAAAATGCCTCCAGTATTTTTCAAAGCTGGATTAAAAGTTTATACCAAGGTTTATATGAACATTTTGAAGGACCACGTTCTGCAATGGTTGAAAGCCAACTTTGGAGCACACCAACACGTCATTTTTCAACAAGATGGAGCACCGTGTCATACCTCAATAAGGACTCTAGCGTGGCTGAAGGAAAACATGGAATTTTAGCCAAATTTACATTTGGCCTCCTAGCAGCCCTGACTTAAATCCTTTGGATTACTCAATATGGGCATATGTTTAGGCTAAGACCTGTGAACGTTCTAACCCCAGTATTGGCGCCCTGAAAGCTTCCATTACCAAGGCATGGAACTCAATGACTGACTCATACATTGAGAGGGTATGCTCTCGATTCCGTCTCCGTTTGGAGAAGGTGATCGAGAAAAATGGTGGACTTATTGAGTAATGTAATCATGAAAGGCTTAATAAACGATACACTAAATAAAATTATGATACTTTTATCATTTTCTATGAAAAAAAACTTATTTGAAATTGATGTATGGATTTTTTTATGGGACATACTGTATAAGCCGGTAACAAATTGATTGGGAAACATAGCCACCCGGTGAAAGGTGGCAATTCACTGCATTAAATCAACAATCAACTTTGTAACAATGTAAGGTAACTACCATCGCAATAAGTACTTGTCTCCTACCTTGTCTCCTACTAGGTGGGGTGAAAAGTAACCTCCTTGGAAATGAAAAAAAAATTCAATGTTCTTTATTTTGTTCTACGGAAAAAAATCCGTGTCCAGATCCGTGAACAGCAGTTACGAATTCGGGAACAAGCAAAAATACACCGTGAACAGAATCTCGTCATCATGAACTAGATCACGTTTTTAGGTAAAAATCCTGAAAACGTGAACTAGTTCACAGTTTCTGTGCATGTAGTCCCCTCTTAGCTCGATACACTAATTCCAGCGATTTTCCATCTTCCTGATCCCCTCCGTAAAGTAATTCCGGAATGTCTGCAAAATACTCCTCCGTGGCGTCGAAGAGTTCCTCGCGAGAGCTGATTTTTTTTATAAATGAGCTATCTTTTGAGGTTTGGGATCATATAATAGTCCGAGGGATCCAAATCGGGTGAATACGGTGGATGCGGAAGCAAGTGGAGCCATAAGGCCTTGATTTTAGCCGTGTTTGTGGGGCTCGTGTGCACCGGCGCATTTTCTTGCAGAAACAAAATTGTTTTTCTTGACATTAATACTTTCTGTTGATGTTTTTATTCTTTTCGAGGTAGCCCACGCAAAGTGGGCAATTCCAGAAAAGCGACATCCAATTCTCCCAGACCCCTTAAGCTTCCCTATGCAGCTTCGAAGCACTCGTGCCGGTTTCAGTCCTTTGCCGGGCACTCATTCTGTTTGCTGGTGTGTAATAGTGTAATACGGAGCAACGCCATGCTATAGGTGGCTGGGTTCGATTCCCGGTCAGGTCTTAGGAATTTTTGGAAAAGATTACTTGAGCTTAGGGCATGATTGTACTTGCCAGTCATGCAGTAATACAGCAAGAATGGTACCTGGGCCATAAAGGCCTCGTTAAAAATCCCCTAACCTCTGGTCAAGCCACGGAGGTCGTCTGGGGAGGGCAACACACGCCTCTTTTCTGTCCAGCTAGCTCACCTCTTTGATTTTTCTCAGGGTCTAGCAAACACAATAGTGGAAACTCACCTGTCCCTTTTCTGCCACAAGCTGAAATTGATTGCTTTGTTGCACACAAGAAAAGTAGCAAAAGCAAAACTTGACGAAAGCAAATCAAATAGGAATTTATTCAAAATTTACAACACAATTCAATCAAAATTCCCTTTTGAAGGAAAGATATAATAATCAGACCCACTCTACTCTGCGGCTACTGATCGTGATACCTTCACCACGAGGTTACAGTCGGCTGCTATACCGGACTCCTACAGTTCGAAATCTGCAACGCTGTGCTTCACCAGGTCGCAACCGGCCAGGGAAACGCCTCCAAATGCTGCTTCAGGTTTCGACTTTGGTCGGAAAAATCTTTGGTTGTGGGTGGGTCGTATGTTGACGAACGACCTTCAGCGGCACACTTTGAGGGAAATTGGTCCGGTTTTGTTCACTCGAGACACCTTGCAATCATGGTCCATTTTTTATGCAGAAGTGTTCTTGGCGGCAGTTATTACCTCAGCATTTATAATTGATATAACTCTTTTATCTACAAAATTTGTTTTTGTTTCCAATCTTTGTCCTATATACTAATTTACATTGTAAGTGTTTAAGCCCAATGGGCTCTTCAGCTTTGTTTAAGTGTTTAAGTGTTTATGGTTTAAATTAATTTTCAGAACAGCCCTTGGGGCATTGTTTTTTAAAATGTGATAACCTAATTCTACAACAACAAATAGAACTACAATTTTAAAATCCTATGGGTGGGGAACAAGATTCCGAATGGTGCGTGCCCTTTATCGATTGATAGACTCACTATTAAAAGGATTGTCGGATTGTGGACCTCAGATGTTCTTGTCCTCGGAGGGGTGTTCAAGATCAACCTGAGGAACTTATTTTGAACACGCTGTAGATTCAGGTGATGTGTTTTTGCGCAACTCTTCCAGATTGACATGCCGTATTCGATGACTGGAAGTATGATTTGCTTGTAGACAGCAAGCTTGTTTTTCAGGGATAGTGCAGACCTTCTGTTGATCAATGGGTACGGTAGCTTCAACAGAACGTTACACTTTGTGACAGTTTTGTCAACCTGCTCCCTGAAAATAAGCTTGCTTTCTATGGTAACGCCAAGATAGACAGCTGATTTGGCCCATTCCACCCTGTTGTTAAGGCTAATTTTCCAATCCTCAGGGGCAACAAGTCTGGGAGAATTGGAGTTTGTGAAAAGAATGACCTGGGTCTTCCCCGCGTTGATACTGATCTTCCATTCGGCGAAGTATTCTGAAAGAATTCTTGCTACCCTACCATTGTGGACGACTGCGGTATCATCGGCGAACAACGACAGAGATCCATTTTCAGGGAGCGGGGGGATGTCCAAGGTGAATAGGTTGAACAGAAGTGGACCTAGTATACTTCCCTTCGGAACACCGGCGGAGATCTCCTGTGTATCAGAAACTGCACCTTGTAGCGAAACACGGAATGTCCTGTCCGACAAATAATGTTTAATTATCTTCACCAGGAAGATGGAAAGATTGTTTCGTTTTAGCTTGTACACCATCATGTCAAACGTTATCGAAGGCCTTCTCAATATCTAGAAGTGCCATGCCAGATGATTTCGCAACAGACTTGTTCCGCTTGAGGATGTTGGTGCACTGTTGAGCGACCACGTCGGAATACGAACTGCTTGTCGAGCAAGATGTTAAACTCGCTTTCTCAAATAATTGATACTCCTGAGAGAAGGCAGATGGGCCTATAGCTTTTGGAACATGAAAGATCTTTCCCAGGTTTCTGGATGAGGATGACTTTGGCTTACTTCCAATACGAGGGTAAGTAGCCAAGTCCAAGAGGCAATGGTTGAAATGACAGCATTTCTAAGATACATTCATCTTAAAAAAGAATGTCATTAAATTTATTCAAAACATTTATAAGGTTTCGTGAAAGTTGCAAAACGATGTTTTGAGAGTGGACTCAAGTATCTTACAAAATTACTTATAAGGTAAATTACACTAATAAATTATGTTGTTTTATTGAGGTTTTTTCAAGTGTTCTCTAATCACACTTAAGAACTGTTAATCAATTGAAACCCCCTCAAAATGCCCTGATAAAACCGGATGAACTCCATAATGCTTTGATAAAACTACCATAAAACATGAATAAAACCAATTTGCATTTGAATTGTTACTAGGGAGTTTTGAATGTAGTTTTTTCAACAAAGACGGGAGGAGTACTATACGGCTGGAATAAAACTAAAATTGTTACTTGAGATAGGGACTGTTCATTAAAGAAAGTGGACACCTGTTTATTAATGGTTTAGGGTTAAGACTTAACGAAAAATTGTGAAATTTCGCTCAGTGTAAAAACATTGATTACTTTGGCAACACACCTGGAAAATCTAAAAAACAGTGAGAAATTTCGAACGATGCGTCGGACTAGCAGATTAATTCTAAACAAATAACACAAGCATTGGCAAAAAGCGTGGCGTGCACTAAATCTGCAGTGTTCAAGTTTGTTAAGAAATTTAGAGAATCGTGTTCTCTTGAGGATTTACCGAAATTTGGACGTAAAAAGGAGGCATTGGAGCAGAAAAGAGAGCTTTGATATGTTTTTTCGAAATCGCATAAACCGTGTTCCGTTCTTGAAATTGCTAAAAAAAAAGGTGTAAAAGATTATGTGCCCGATCGGATACCACCGCACAAGTGCCCTCCGCTTGTTTTCAACTTGTATCTTTTAATTTGAAAGCCAACCTACGCTAAACGGAACTATCAATACTTGGGAAAATTATCTGCTTCTGACAAATTTCATCATAGATCGTTACTCCATGCATTGGGAGAATACTAAAACCAGCAATCAAAGTGTAAACAAAGTGGACTGGACACTAGCTTCGGAACAGTGCAGAACATTTAAAAACGTAACAATATCAGAACCCATAAGAAGCAGAAACCACTCAAAAGGACGGATTCACAGAAAGCTTCTTCAAAAATACGGTCACGGAACTTGTATGACGTTCTCTTCTAAAATCCAAACCGGTGCATTTTTAAGCATGACGAAACGTACGTCAAACTGTATACCAGTACATTTCCAGGGCCGCAATTTTTCAACGCTGAGTAGAGGATCGATGTACCCGCCGATGATGAGCAATATATCCAAACCGAAAAACTTGAGAAAAAGGTTTTTGTGTGCAATTTGTTCCTGTGGCTTGAAGAGTTATTCATATTTCACAACGGGCACAATCAACCGTGAAAATTACAGAAAAGAATGCATATAAAAACAGCTTCTGTCCATCAACAGAAAGCTTACTGGGCAGACTTGTCATCTGCTCACGAGGGAAAAAGTCGATTTTGTCAAATAATGCCAAAATTATTTTCAACTTCACTCCATCCCATTCCTAAAATACCCATATTGTTGCGTATTTGACATAAGCAAATAACGTCGCTGGTGGCCATCTTCGAATTGAAAAAAAAAATTGGTAAAAGTACGTTCATGATCATTGTTTTCCTTCCCATTTCTAAAATCTTACAACGACCTTTTAATTCGCATGGAATTATCTCATAATTTCAATGTTGCAAAACTAAAGCAACAAATTAAATGCATCGAGAGCTTTACGCTAGGGAAATCATTCCTGCTTCTACAATCTACACGCGTCTGTCAAAGTTCTGCATTTCCAGTTTACAATCTAAGCAATCACGAAGTAGGCGAAGATGATGTACCGAACCAGATTTTCTTATCAAAGTTATGACAACCTGCCTCAGCGCCGTCTCTGTTTACAGTCGGATAGCAGACAGTATGATTGTTTCAGTAATCAAATACAAACTTAACCGTGCCTTCCCCCATTGACAAACTCGTTAGTTGCACTTAGTTCGACTAACTGATGGCGCAGTACGCAAAACCACCCAGTGAGGATGCGAAGCTCAAGTGCTTAGCATTCCTGCGAAACGTCGGTCGTCCAGTTAGGAAGTGCTACGCCACCGGAGTGACAAAGAGATTTACGATCTTGAGTCAATTGCTGGCGGTCACGGAATACATTCCGTGGAAAACTGCACGTTGTAACTCCTTGCTAGGGATCAGATGCAAACATGTGACCGCCTTGTGATTACAAGAGAAATGCGTAATTGCAATGAGGCCCTGATTACCCACGCCGATTCAATATTTATATACACAAATAAAACCCCACTTGCGAACCGGTACGGTTTACCCAAAGGGCATTCTAGACTGAACCGGATTTTGTTTGGATTTTCGGGCTATCAGGACTTTGCTTATGATCGTTAGTTGCTTGTTTATATTAGTGTAGTCTATGAGTGACCGACACTTTTCACACGAGTGGAGAATAGCAATAATTGCAATGTCCGGTCTCAATCGCTTGCGACGAGGAGCGAATTATTGATCAGACATGGCTTCACGACTTGTGCGGCTGTTAAGAGACACGAGCGCGGCTGCGAATTAATGAACTGAATTATCAGCAACAAAAAAAGAGGGAATCACTGCTTTTTTCATGGCGTGTCTCGTGCAAATTTAATAGAAAATTTCATCAGTCCGTGATGCTTCCTTGTTATACTTTGCACTTGGCCCAAATTATCAGAAAGAGATCGAAAAAGCGAATCAAAACTGCGGCAGCTAAAAGCCTTAGATTGCTTCCTATAGAATAAAGCGGCCTCACCCCACTTCATGACCAAGTTTCAGCCAGTTTTTCGAGCGATGAGATGCCTGCTTAAACAAGCGAGATTATTACCGAGGTTCAGAGTATCAATACGATCCAGTGTGAACCGGATAGATGCAGGCTACACTCTAGTGCTTGTTGGGCTTATCACAAACTGTGCGCGATTTGCCGTAATCAGAAAACGAGCTCAATACGTTCTGTCTCGCCGAGATTGTGCTGTAATTACAGATTTAATTCGTTCTAAAATACGGGTGGTGGCATGGCTCGATGCAGGATGCCTCTGGTTATTGAATTTATGATTGTTATGATGTTTCAAACATTTCTATATACCTAGAAAATTTAAAGTATGATTCAAGTAGTTATGGAAGGTACGTGTGAATCAAATCAGCTCATGTATTTATTAATTTAATAAAATTTAACGACAAAGTCACTTTGTTTACTTACAAAAGATTCACCTTCCAATTAAGGGTTGAAAAGTACAGAGTGCCGCAGAAAGTAATGCGAAACTTTGTTCTATTTCTTTCAAATCCCATTTTCAACTAATTCAAGCCACAATATCAACAATTTCGAGTGCAGTTATCTTTATAAAGCACTTTCAAACAAATTTATTCAATGTGTCCTCCATTTTTATTAATAACATCCTCGAGCCGACGCCGGAAGCCAGAGCATGCCTTTCGGACGTACTCCTACGACATTGACTGCCATGTGCGTGTTATGATTGACTTCAGGGTGTTTACACTATGGTGTGATGTTTTGCAGGCTCGTGCTTCAACATATGCCCAATTCGAATAATCCAACGGATTAAGATCTGGACTGCTAGGGGGCCACAAATCCTTCGGCCAAAACTTCATGTTATCGTTCAACCATTGTAGGGTTCGATTGGACGTGTGACACGGCGCTCCATCCTGCTGTTGGACAACGTTTTGGTCCTTGGAGAATTTTGCCTTCACCCAGGGAAGCACTTGGTCCTTTAAAATACCGCTATACACTTTGGTATTGATTTTAACTCCAGCATCGATGAAAACAGGCAGCTTTTTCAAACCGTTGGACGCCACCAAGCCAAACATCATGACACCAGCCGGATGTTTGGTTTGAAATTTGAATTTCACTTTTTCCGGAACGTTCTCCATTTTCTGCAGTGAAATGAACCAATCCGTACGGCTGTTGGCCACAGCATCGATGCTGAAAAGCTTTTCGTCGGAGAACAGGATTAACAATTCTCCTTCTTCAACAAGGAAAGCAATCTCTTGGAACGAGTCACTCGTAGTTCCTTGACAAGGTCGGTAATCAATCGGCGTTTCACTCTGGCTCTGGAAGATGCATGCAGGTCTTCTTTGATGATTCTCCGCACGGATTTCTCGGAAATATTGGCTTCCTTTGCAAGTTTTCTTATGGAACGCACCGGGTTGCGAGCAATTTTTGCACGGACCGATTTGATCACGTTCGGCGTGCGGGCAAAGAACGGACATCCATTTCCCGGCTTCCGCTGCCTAGGATCATCCTGCAGGGACTTTTTTATGCGGTAAACTGTTGCCAAATGGCATCTTACCACTTTGGCAATATCTTTCGGCTTCTTCTGGGCGAGCAACAAACTGGTGATCACTTCTTTCGCGAACATTTTTAAAAATTTGCAATAAAACAAATAGAATGTTTGGATTCAGCACATCTTGACGGTTTTTAACGATATCTAGAGAAATTTGTTTTTGCCCATCTTATCGGATTGAAACACACTGATAACGTTTGCATAAAAAGATGAACAAAAATTGCCGATTTTTCATGGGTTTCCCTTCACCCGACTGACGAAACTACCAATGCATCATCACTCATAGTAACCCATGAGCCAGCAGACAAATTTTGACAGCTCTATCAGTCGACATCTAACCGTGATGGCAAAAACAGTGGAGCAACTCCGCTCAGAAGCCGGCGTCGGTGGTGTAGTGGTAAGCGTGACTGCTACTGGCACCCCAGTGGGTCTGGGTTCAATCCCAGTCGACGTCGGTGGTTTTTCTGAGGCGAAAAAATCTTGATCACGTCTTCCTTCGGAAGGGAAGTAAAGCCGTTGGTCCCGGTTCATAGTCATGAGTCGTTAGGTAGGGTCCAGGTGGTGGAGTCGTCTCCCTGGCGTCGGTGATTGTCACCATGTGAAGAAATAGGCCGACGGAAAATAAATATATAAAAAAAAACCTCCGTTCAGAAGTGTGCGCGTTTAAAGAACGGCACGCAACCTCGTCGAAAACTGACACCATGCGGCACTTTGTTGACGCCGGATGCACCCGTTCCAGCATCTACAACATCTTGGCACTGTTAGACAACAATCAGAGAATCGAAAGTAAGCCCGGTTCCGGACGGCCGAGCTCCAAAGGATGCTGAAGAGGAAGACCGAGGGGCTACATGTCAGGAAGCGGAAGTCACGTCAACTGGTTTCGGAGCTGCAGGCAATGACGCAGCGGAAGCGGTTGGCACACTGTTCGAAGCGACTTACCCTTGGCGAAGACGCGATGCTCTGGCCGGAGCAGTCGTTGGAGGAGATGGAGCGGCTGAATATCAAAGTGGTATCCAAGTCGGCGAACCCGCCCAACGTCGCCCAGCTGCGTCCCATCGAGAATTTCTGGGCCAACCTCCAACCTTAAGCGTAAGATCTACTCCAACGATTTTGTCACGAAAACTGAGGAGGAATTGATAAATAAACCGAAGGAAGAACTTAAAGACATGCCAACACGCATGTTTTCGTTCGCCATGATTTTTTTTGCAAATAAGCTTAAATAATTACCTTTCATGGGAAATTTATCAAAAGCAATTATCTGTCTTAGCTTTTTTTTTATCACTATCCGAAAAAAAAAGTAATTTATTTTTAATGCAAACGTTATTTAACAGTAAAAAAAAACTAAGAATACAGCATATCTTTAACCAGAACGAACCCTGCTGCCAACCTAGTGATTTGGAAGTGCAGAAATGTTAGAGGCTTCCAATAACGCGAATATCACGTCAACACAATCCTACCCTTTCCTTATTTGACCTGCATTCGGGTGAGGCCAGTGCCATTATTACTTGAGGTTTAAGATCACCAGGCTTCACACATTGAAGATGTATGTTAGCAAGCATTATCTTTTGGTTCTGTGTGTTTTATTATCATTATTTTTTTATACAAGGAAGCTAAAAAATGTGTTATTTAGCAGATTCCTAAGAAGGTGCCTCAGGATAAGTGGTTAACAACTAGACCCACTTAAAAGACCATGTTTTTCGAATCCTTGTGGTCACTCGTTGTTTCTCTTTTTATTGATCATCTCAACACTTTTGTTGTAGATCATGCGCTTTCGCTCAATTGACCGCGTTCCGCGAGTGTTCGTCTTAGTCCCACGACGTCCGAAGTAGTGTCTATTCCACTAATAGCGACCGTTCCACTACGGACTGCCTCGAAACATGGGCAGTCGAACACCACATGTACTGATGTTTCCTCCGTATCATTGCTTTTCGGACAGCAGGGAGACTCAGCGTGTCCGACCCTGTGCAGGTATTTCCTGAAGCAGCCATGACTTCACAGGAGCTTAATCTCCCCGTGTTTGCTGCTCGTCCACGTGGTACATTCGGGATTAATCGATAGGTTTATCTGCCATTCTCCGAGGTGACCCAATCGTGCTACCACTTGGTCATCGTTTCTGTTCTTATAGTCTCACGAATGCCTCTCGTACTACGTTGCATATAGCATGCCCTGTGTTCTTCTAGAGCGATACATATGGGGATCATTCCAGCTATGACGCAGACTGCTTCCAACGAGATTGTCTTATTTGCGCTTGCAACTCGCATGGCCATTAGCGTCTGTGTTTTGATAAGTAATGCACGGTTACTTTGGGTTCACCCATGACGCACCTCCATATCTACATATCCGCCGAAACGTTCGCCAGAAGACGTTGCTTGCTACCCCTTGGTCCACTATTATTCGGCATAATTTTCGCAATTGCCGTGATTACCTTCGATGCTTTCTCACAGACATAATCGACGAACACAGTTACTGATTAGCACCAATTATGTCTTATAATAGGCGGTCTGAAGATTAGCCCCACGCATCCAGTCTTCCACTGTCCCGTTTCAGTTGCTAGCATTTCGACCTCTTCTGCCGTTTCTCCAGTAACCGTTAGGACTATGTCGTCAGCAAAGCCAACTATCTCCACACCAACAGGTAGCTTCAGCATCAGCACTCCATTGTACATTGCATTCTGCAGTACACTATGGTCCAGATCACGAATTTACGATGAAACATGCTCCCAGCGCCTAAACTTGAAACTTTACAGCAAAGTGGTGCTCTACAACATGGTTTGTATTAGTGAGGCCCATTTTTATGTTGATTAAAATTAGGGTGGTCCCCAATTTCATGGAATTACAAAAACTAACTTTTTATTTGCAGAAATAGACGTTTACATTTTTGGGCAAAGTTGTAGTGCAAAAATTTCATGGAATTTTC
>JASCZW010012004.1:0-29976 GCA_034211315.2 Aedes japonicus
TTCAATAGAATGAAAAAACCTCAGAAAATTCGCTCTTTTCTTAAGTTAATCGAGATTTCCACCAGAAATGATAAATTTTCCAAGATCTTCATATTATAACGTTCACATTACTCTAATGTCCTCTTTTCTTTTGATATCAGGATGATAAGAAGACTCATTTGAAAAGAACAAGATAAATAGCACTATTGTTTTAATATTGCAATCAATATATTTATAATTGTTTTATGGCTGTATCGGTCGGGCCGCTCAGAGAATGAAGGGAGCGAATTTGCTAAAGCGATGAAAGTAACAGCGAGATAGATGTCGCAGGGGTGACAAGTGTGGAAATGGACAGATGATGAAATTATGCGGAGGGTCATATAGAAGAAGCATATTAATCGAACTGCTGACTATTTTGCCAAGCTCCAACGATGTTAGAGGTCGGGTGTAGTGTGTGAAAACTACACTCCGAACAGTTCGGTGATGTAGCGATGAAAGTAACACATATTGTTTAAGGTAATAAAAAACCAAATTTTGCAATTTTACGACAGTGATGAGATTACACGAGCAACCCCTGGTATGAACGACTACGTTTCAGTGAGGAGTGAAGGTAAGAGGGTTCATATTCAAAAGCGCCTTTTAGTTTGTTCATTAAGAGAAGCTTTCATTAAATTTCAAGAGATGCATCAAAATGCTGTTGGGTTTAGCTCTTTTGCAGCACTAAGACCAAAGCATTGCAAATTACTTGGCAGCACAGGTTCTCATAACATTTGTGTTTGCACCATTCATGAGAACATTAACTTGATGCTTCATGGTCTTAGAAAATATTCATTCGAGAATGATTATAAATTGTGTTTTGAAGAAATATTATGTAGCTCATCAACTAGAACTAAAAAATGTTACCTCCGTGAATGCGAACGATGTCCAGGCTTTTCAGATTTTGAGAGTAGTTTAACAGACAAATTAGAAAAACGTGGTTTAGTTGAAATATCTTTCGAGCAATGGATTTCAACTGATAGATGTAGTTTAGAGACACTTGTTAAACCAATTGATGAATTTATTGCTTATTTTTGTGAAAAGTTGGAACAATTAGTATCCCACGATTTTGTCAAATCTCAGCAGTCTAGTTTCTTGAGAGATTATAAAAGTTGTCTTAAAGACGGCGAAGTAATAATAATTTGTGATTTTTCTGAAAATTATTCATTTGTTTTTCAAGATGCTGTTCAAAGTAGTTATTGGAGTAATGAGCAAGCCACTATTCACCTTTTGTCATTTATTACACGGAATCTGGAATACTTAAAAATATCAGTTTCATTGTTATCTCAGAAGTGTTGAAACATGATACGATTGCGGTGCAGGTGTTTAATTCAAAACTAATAAGCTTTTTGCAAACAAAAATTAAAGTAAAGAAAGCTACGTTTATGTCTGACGGGGCAGCATCCCAATATAAAAATAGGAAGAACTTTGCAAGCCTTTGTAAGTTTAAAAAGAAATACAATATTGATGCTGAATGGCATTTTTTCGCAACATCCCACGGTAAGGGACCTTGCGATGCAATTGGTGGTACATTAAAACGAATGGCAAGATATGCAAGCCTTGCTGTACAACATGAACACCCTATAAAAAGTGCATTAGAGTTATTCGAATGGGCGAACCAAAAAAGTGATGATTGTTTAACAAAAATGTCGTTTTGTTATGTATCACATGAAGAGTATGAACAGGGGGTAGCAGAATGGAATGAAATTTACCGACAGACTAAAACGATTGCAGGTACACAAAAGTACCACTCATTCGTTCCTATTTCAGAATACGAAGTTTTTGTAAAACTGTTTTCGAATGACGAAGAAGGCAGGATTCATAATATATATATAAAAGCAATCAATAGTTTATATAATGTTTATGTAATATTATCAATGACCGACACTAATAAACGGTAAATATAAATATAAATCCAACCATAATTCATTATTTTTGTCTTATAACTTTAAGTGAAGCTTTTTCAATCGACGAGCTGTTAAGACTAAGTAAGAGGCACATGCATGTGTTTTAAAAAGGCTTAAAACACAAGAGAAACAATCGTTAGCTATTGTTGTTTTAATATCACGAGTAATTTATGAAAAGGGCGTATTTTTTGAGGTTTTGAAATTTTATTGAAAGAAAATCAGAAATATCTTGAAAACGGTTGCGTTTACGTGGTTTATCATTATGATCATTATTGTTTGTAATGATTTCCAAAACCATATTAAAACATCAAAATTTATTTATAAGAATGAATAACCAAAATTTGAAATATACACCAAAGTTCGTTATTTGAAAAACTTTTTTATTATAAGAGCGTCCATCCTAGAGTTTTTTTCAAAACGTGTCTTTTTTCCTCAAATTTGCATACAACAAATTAAAAAAATATTAAAAATATGTTTTTTAGATATTTTATTTTTAGTAATTATTTTTGATTTTTCTTGATGAAAAAAAAAATTTTTTTTCTGTGTTTTTTTTTTTAAGAAAGGATTTTTAGTTCCCTACAATTCCCTTATATAAAGTTTTTCTCTAAATGTAATGGTTTTTGAACTACGATTTTTCAAGTAAAATGTTGGAAAAAATACATACGCCCATCTCAAAAGTTACTCTTGAACCCAAATTATCTTAACACCAGTGGAATTTTTTTTTTCCAACGTACCGAACTCATGTGCCAAGTTTCATCCAAATCAATGATGATCGGGTATGATTTTTGGGATTTCCGGCACATTCTGAATGGAATCCCTCTATTGTTGGTTGTGGTGCGGTTGTCGGCAGTACGGTCCATATTTTCTTTTTTCTTTTCTTCTTAGGGACAGAAGATAGAAAGTTATTTTTATGTCCAGTTAGGTGAGATATCGTGTTTGGTTTATTTGTATTTTTGATACGACGGTAAAAGAAATTGTGAAATTTTAGTAGTATAACCTTTATTTATCCATGAAATTAAAAAAATAATACAAGAATTCATTCGAAACAACAAGTTGTTATTATTTTGAGTCAAATTTGGAACGGATTCAATCCTTAATAAAACGATGTTAAAGATGAACGGTTATGAAGTGATGATATATGAAAAAAAAAAATGTATCCATTGTGCAAACATTTCACCAAAAACATATATGTAAAAAATGCAAATGACACTCACTGGACTGCTACTGAAAACAAAAATAAAAAGGTGCGTTCAAATATCCTAAAGGTCCTGGAAAAGCTGAAAAACGGAGTTGATCATTACAACAATCATACACCTGAAATAAAGGACTTATGAAGCCCCTCTGAAAAGCAACACATTTTTCTAGAAGACATCCTTTAAAAAGTCTTCCTTATACTAGCCACATTCCAACGACAGCGGTACAAGCAATAGAAGATCCCGGCTTGATGATTTCCGAAATAAATGGCTCATCCAGCTCACGGCCACATGTCAGCATTTTATGAAAACAGTGCTTACACTAAGGTCCCTTTTTGCATGGTCTTTCCTTACGGGGGCTGTTCTCGGCAACAACTCCAGAACGGAAGTTGCTTCGACCTAACTCAAGTCACACCTCACGTCTTGGGCCAAAAGCAATCATACGGCAGTTTTCCAAAAAATCACAATTTCTGGTGTAAATACTCAAAATTTAAAAAAAACTGCACCCTGACCACTGCATGGAAATGCAACGAATCCAAACAAAACTTTAGCAATATAAAATGTTTAAGCATTTGAATCCATCAACTCTATTTAGTCCCCTCTACACGGTTCCATACCAAAAGTGGATCGTATCGCGCAAAAAAAAAAAAACTTTGTGTATACAGAAGTTCAGAAATGACATTTAAATGTTCATGCTGAAAACAAAAACAAATTGAGCCCCGAATCGAGCTTCGTGCTCCCAAGATAAATGGTCTTGGACTGCAAAGACAATTCCAAAGCGTGCCGAAACCATTCATCAAATGAGAATTGAAAACATACAATATGATCCAAAAGTACACGATCTTCATTCGCACCCCGTCACACCAATATTGTCAAATTGACAACAAGCGTCTCCACGCTTCAGCCGGCAATCCTCCGGGATCGCACGACCTGCAGGCGCGTGAGACAGGAACATGCGAGTCGCTCCTTACTTCCAGGATGTCAACACATCACTCAATGCCCACCAAACATACAAATCTCATACACAAAAAATATTCCAAAAAAAAAAAACTGGAATGGGACACAAAAGGAGAAAATGGAAAGAGCTCACCCGGGTTTCCAGAACATTCCACTGCTGTGGCTGCAACATCGAGCAACCAGAGCAGGTCCGCGCACCCTCCAGACAACACTCCGTTCCTAAGGAGATGGCCGACCATGAACGCTCCACGACCATCAACCTAACATCTCCGAGTGACGCGGGTGAACTCGAGCTCCTCCTGTCGCCGCAAGGCTGCATGTTCGGGGCTCCGTCTGCACCGGGGACACTTTGTTCCCACACCAGTCGAAAGCCTCGTGTTGGATCGCAATAAACTCTTCAGCGACCTATCACTATCAAGATGAAGAGCTCAACACTACACAACAACTTCCACTATCTAATCCTCTCGAAAAATTTCCTTCGAAATTCTTACTCGCGGTAGAACAGAAAAACCATGACCAATATCGAAAATTTTTTGAGTGCGGTGAGAAACAGGCCTTCGAAAATGATTTTCGTGAGCTAAGGACGGTAACCATCTACAAGGACAACGAGGTGAAAGAATCAGAAGACTTCGAAACTTGTTGCAGGAAACGTCTGTATTTCAAACAAGCAGATGCGAAGTCAGTTTTTCACTTGCTAGGAAAGTTCATTGCGAAGTTTTTACCAATTATGCA
Organism: Aedes japonicus; assembly: GCA_034211315.2. Lineage (NCBI taxonomy): Eukaryota > Metazoa > Arthropoda > Insecta > Diptera > Culicidae > Aedes > Aedes japonicus. Next base: position 4,805 of record JASCZW010012004.1, read on the forward strand.
TTCTTTTAAAGAAGTGGAGCGAATTATCTCGCAATACAATCTAAATAAGTCCGAAATCCGGAACCGCCTGAGTACGGACATCATGGATGCCAAAAGAGGAAATAAGGAGTTGATCAGCTAATATAAACATCACAACAATCATAACAATGATTAATTGTCAATTCCATTCCGATATTGTTCACCTATCCTGGAACATTTAGTAACAAAAACCAACACCACATGATTCATTATGGCCTGTCAGAAGGGCTTAAGTGCAATGATCGATTTCCACAGAAAACATGAAATGTAAACTGATCTGTTTTCTTTTCAGAGCACAAAATGTTAAGTAAAGATTTTTACCAAGATTTTTGCAGCTAAACACAGATAAAAAAGATTTTTTCGGCAAAAATAAAAGATGGGAACGAGAAATAATGTGGCAACCCTGGGTGCACCAAGCAACTTATGCCGTGCGCGTGGCCGATACACTCCACTCTTCGCTCAAACGGAGGAGCAAACCAAGCCTGCTTGCTACAATAGATGGTAGTATTTCATCATCATCTAAACAACGGCTGGGGCAAGGTACGTTTGTGGACTGGCTCCAATCATGTCTCAAGACAAAAGCAATCATTTTACATTCGATCATCATGAACTACCACTTATCAGAGTCCAATCATAAGCCATGAAATTAATGTAAACCTATAAATCATTGATGCAGACGTTTGTGTAATATTAAACGAATGTTTTTGAATCCATATGCAATACTGTAAAACCACCATCCATATTCGTGATTAATGAATTCAGATTGGTGCATTTCATTTTCTAAACAACTTAAACAAATACAAGGTATAGCTCCATTGAGTTGTTTGAAATGATGGCTTAGGACTACGCAACTGTATTTAATCCATTTGGATTGCACAATGGACCCTCTCAGGCGTAATTTTTTCTAAGCGTTGATTTAATGCTAATAGCAAAGAAAAGATAGAAAAAAAAGGAAATATTTTTTTTGAGACGTGCTTGGTCGTCCAAACTGTCCTGGAGTTCAGAACCTAATATCTACAATTGAAACAGTAGCTTCATCCACTATGGAATGTTATGATGTGAGGCCAACAGATATTATCAGATGGTTTTCGAATATTCTAAGCCAAACTAACTAACTCAACTTTGTATAGACAAAAAAAGCTACTGTTACAATTGTAGACCATAAATTTCGAAGGACAGTTTGAATAACTTTAAAGTAACAAGGTTATCCTATGACGTTTCTTAATATTCATAGAATATGTTTGAATATTCATCGTTGCTTTGTATATCCCAAAAGGCTACGGTTACTTCAGTATATCTTAAGCTCTGAACTTAAAATTAGTTTTTATGAACTTAAACATCCCAAGATAATTTGATAATGACTGGTGACCTTACAGCAGATTCACTGAATAATACATACCGTCTCCTTTCATAAGTTCTGAAGCTACTGTTACGACTGTTGATTCTAACTTCCGAACTCAAGGGTATTTTTGGTGACCTGAATCATCCCAAGAACTCACTATATCGGTTTACCTTCCAGAAGATTCAATTAATTTGGTCAAATACACATTGTTCAAAGTTGAGCCCAGAAAACTACAGTTGAAGCTGTAGATTTTTAGTTTTTAACTCCAGGATAGTTTAGATAACCTAGAACATCCGATGATTACCTCACAATGTCTGTTGTTCTTCCTAGATATTTGAAGATTATGTTTCAATATACATCGTAGCTTTGCACAGCCAAGAAAGCTGTTGTTGCATCTCTAGGTTCTACATTCTGATCTTAAGGATAGTTTGGATGACCTAGCACATGTCATATTGCCTTTTAATGTTTGTTGCGGTTCAAGAATATTAATTGCATATATTTGAATATTTATTGTAACTTTAAATTGCCCAAAAATTACTGTTACAACTGTGAATCTTAAGTTCTGAACGCCAGGACAATTGTGATGACCTAGAAGACCATCTCAAGATTATCTTCTTGTATATTTTACCTTCGAAAATATTCACTGAATGCTTAAATATGTGACGTCATTTTGAATAGCCTTAAAAGTTTTTGTTACTACCGTGAATTTCAAGTTGAAAACTCCAGTTTAAATTACCGAGAGGATCACAAAGTTATAAAATAATGATTGTTAACTTTGCAAGAGGTTTATTTATTATGATTGAATACACATTGTATGGTTTTGCAGCTCTAAAAACTACTGTTACAACTGTAGATCTTATGATTTAAACTTACGGACCGTTTGAATGTCCTAGAATATCCCAATATTGTCGCTTTATATCTTTTGACCTTCCACACGATTCAATGACATTACATATAACTGACGCTCTAACTTTTTTTTGTATGAGTTTTTTGACTAAGAAGTGGTTCAAACTTTTATCAGAACATTTTTCTTACCCAGACAATACACAGTTTGTGGCTTATTTACCTGGATAATTCACAGGTTTGGTTAAAATTTGTGTTTGAAATCTCCATAGAAACATTTCTAGTATTCAAAAAACCCCGCATATAAATTTTGGATCCATTGGCTTGATTAGTTCTCTAGTTATGCAGAAATTTGTGTTTCATTTGTACCAAAGATCATCCCCCCCCCCCACTTTCAGAAGGCAGAAGAGTCACAAATCACCATAGAAACATTATTCACAACCTTCATTTTGGTTCCCTATACTTAATTAGTTCTCGAGTTATGCAGAAATTTACGTTTCATTTGTATGGGAGCCACCTCCCCCCCCCCCACTCCCTCCTTCCTTCCATTCAGACGGCTGAGTGGTCTAAAACCACCATAAGAATGTGTCTCTCCTTTAAAAAAATTCACATGCCAAATTTGATTCCATTTGCTTTATTAGTTCTCGAGTTATGCAGAAATTTGTTTTTCATTTGATTGAGAGACCCCCCCCCCCCTTTCCTTCAGAAGGCGGGAGAGTCACAAATCATCATAGAAACATTTCTCTCCTTCAAAAACCTCCACATGCCAAATTTGGTTCCATTTGCTTGATTAGTTCTCGAGTTATACAGAATGTTGAATTTCATATGTATGGGAGCTCCCCCCCCCCTTCAGGACGGGGAGGGATCTGAAACCATCATAGAAACCTTTTTTTTTTGCTTTTAAATCTCACACATGCTAAATTAGGTTTCTTTTGCTTGATTAGCTCTCGAGTTAGTAGTAATGAGTGTTTCATTTGTATGAAAGCGCCCCTTTCCAGTGTAGGGAGGGGTCTTTAGCTTTCATAAGAACCTTTCCCGGCCCCTAAAATCTCTGAATACAAAATTTCACGCCGATCGGTTCAGTAGTTTTCGAGTCTATTAGGTTTAGACAGACAAACAGACAGAAATCTATTTTTATATATAAAGATATATCTTATGATCTGAACTTAAGGACAGCTTGGATAACCTTGATTATCCCAATTTATGTCATAATGTTTTTTTTTCGAAAATATTCGCTAAACATAGTTGCATACGAAGCGTAAATTTGAGAAGCCAAAAAAGTTATTGTTCCTACTGTAGATCTAAAGTTCTTAACTCAAGGGCAGTTTTGATTACCAAAAACATCACAATATTATCAAATAATGACTGTTGACTTTTAAAAGGTTCATTCAAAATGATTTAATGCATATCATAACCTTATAAAGCCCTAAAGCTACTGTTAAAACTGTAGATCTGAAGTTCTAAACTCAAGTACATTTAGGATAACCAAGAACATCCCAGAAAGATACGAAAATATTTAACGTTTATCAACGAGAATTTAATAATACGTATACATTGGTACCATAGCCTGAGCCTTTTTTCATCTTAAACTTCTTCATATTCAAGAAGTTCTAGGTCGTCAATTATGCCTTGAACTCATATGATTTATAAAGTTTCCAGATAGAAGAATTGATATAGAACACATTTATCGAAGACAGTATACACTTTTATTCAGTCTGTGGTTTTTTTTTCAGCTATATTCCTTTTGGGGTCATATATGACCCCTTAGACCTGAAGCCTTTCCTGGCATATTTGTTCGCACGCAGTATTAAAGAAAATTTAAATATTTATATAATTATTAATATGGTTCTGCTTGTTAAATTATCCGTGATCTGGACAAAAATTTGTGAAAGTGAATATAAAAACCAATCAAGTAAAGCGCGTTTGTGACAACAAAAAGTGAATAGAAGCGAATAGAGGATCCGGACGTGTGTTAGAACAGAGCCAGAGTCGACGTTCTTTGGCATCAGCTTATGCCTTGCATAGGACTATTGGAAGAAACAGCAGTCGAGACTAAAGAAAGGAGAGGACCAAGTGCAACTGTGGATGTGGCAATTCCCGACCAAAAGGAAACAACAAAATTATGAATCATAGAGGGTTTGAGCTGTTTAGTGGAATCCTTGTAACTATAAATTAGAAGAAAAATTAGTAATCTCCATTTAATTCCAACTACCTTTGCTTATCTTCGAGAGATACGCGTATTTCGTCTACAATGTGCAGACTTCTTCAGTGTCTCGTACTAATAACTCGACTCGACCGAGTGAAGTCGAGTAACCTCCGTCGTTCGTTTGCCCTTCTTCATCCGATCTCAAGCTCTCTTTCAAGAGTTCCTTTTTGTTTGAGCCTCTCTCTCTCATTCTTTATTCTCAAGCTTTTCTCTCCCATCCGAAGGAGACACACGTCGTGATTCGTGAACAGATTTTCCCTTCTTTTGCTATACCATAGTCCGTTCTCTCATAGTCTCTCGCTTTATGAAAACCTCTCGTTCATTCGGAATCAGTTTACTCTGTCATCGGTTTCCGAAGATTTGCTTTCGGCGATCGTTTTCCGATTCAAATTAGCGTTTTGATTTATGTGCAGCTATGCTTTTATTTATATGCACACTTTGATTTACAACTAACCTTTTTCATTATAATTACTACCCCCAAAGGTCCAATATGTGCCCGCGGAAATAGGGTTTCTCTTTTTACTAAACACCATTATACCTACACTTATCATTCTGGTAATAGTCAAAGCATAGTTTCTAGAACTTAATTCATCAAAAAAATATATATATATTGAACCTTTATTCAAAATTTCCCTCTATCCACTTCACTTCTGTTCCTTCTTTCAAAGATTATAAATATTCGAGGTTTGCTTTGGATTTCTCATCGGTCCCGAATGACTTTCTTCAATAAATGAAGAAAGCTCTTGAAACTCGTCTCACTTGTTGCACGGTTCCGATGGTTTTGTTTTTAGACAGAGCTGCAGAAGATGTTGATAAAGTGCTAATATAATACTTGTAGTATCTGAAATACAGATTAAGGGCTGATTTACTGCATATGCTAATGCTTATTGGTTACCTGGCCTGAGCAAAAAAAAAATGCCGTTCATGACAAGAATTTTTATTTTATTTTTTTTTTATCCGCAGACCTCAAAAGTGATGCCTTAGTGAAGTTGGTTATATTCTCTAACATTTGCGGTAATCATTGGTAGAATAATCAATCGAGATCTCAAAATATTCCCTATTTTTTGTTGAAAGCACGGTGTTAGGTGCTCCGTGGAATTATGGCAGGTCACAGTATGTGGTTATTTTCACAATAATTGTTATTTTTCCATACATTTTAGGACATTTTTAGGACAATTTTCTAAAAGTCACCCATACATAACTTTTTTGTAAGTCTTCTTTTCATTTTTAAGTTATGTTGATTTAAAAAAAATGGATCAAAAAACTTAAGCCCTTTTCAAATGGTAGTCTAGATTAATTTTGGAAAAACAAAGTATGCAAAGTTGCTTGAAAAGACATAGTCTACCCACCCACAAGGTTTCATTGGATTCTGAGAGGGTGCTGCCAATCACGAAGACAAGTGTCGTGAAATTCGTGAAATGAAATATGATTATTTGCTCCGTATGAACCAAAGAACTGCTTGAAGTTTTGTTGAAAGTACCTTGTCTTCCCAATGATCATCCAACAAAACACTTTGACAGTGACCACAGAAGCATCCTCACTGTTGGTGTGAGAAGATCCGAATCGGCCCTTGAACGTTTTGAAATTTTTATACAAACCCACTATCACACGTTGTGAGTGGCTCAACGGCGGCCTTGCTGATAAATAAGGGTTTATTTAGCTTAGAGTCGGCCCAGACACAACCTTTATTTAAAACACCTTGACACGACGGCACCCTTACTGTTGTTTTAAATCGTTTTTAGTTTAGCCCTCGGTCGTTTTTAGTTATCTTATCTTCGCAATCAAGCTTTAAGAGCGGTATTTGCAGCATCCTTGCTGTGCGAGGTCAGGTCGACTCTTCAGCATTATTAGATGTAGCTTTGCCTTCACATTTAGTACACTTGGTGAGTGGCTACAAATAGCATCCTTGCTGTTGTTTTGGATCAGTTCAATTAGGCATGTTACGCATAACTAGAAATTAGAATAAAAATTAGTATTCTCCATTTAATTCCAACTACCTTTGCTTATCTTCGACAGATACGCGTATTTCATCTACAATGTGCAGACTTCTTCAGTGTGTCGTACTAATAACTCGACTTTGTTAAGCATAGCTAACAGTCCTGTTTTGCCAACACGGTAAGCTTCCTTTACCCATTAATGGGTACGATTTATTATTATTGTTATTCCTCCTGTAGATATGTTTCCGCATTTTACTGAAAAACTGCGTCTACCCATTTAGATGGGTAGACGCAGTTTGTTGGTGAAATGGGTAAAATACTACGGGAGGAATAACAATAATAGTAAATCGATAACATTAATGGGTAAAGAACTTGTCGTAGTGAGTAATCCATTATGACATATCATGGTGATGGCATCCTTACGGTTGGTTTAAACCGGTACTAATGTATGAATGAATATCTGTCATCTGCTTAAAACCTACTAGATGCTAGTAGTATTAACAGTGCTTAAACATGTGGTCAATCAGGACAATGAAATTCAGATTATTTGATTAGATTAGATTTGATTCCATCACTGCTAAATCGCAGAATATGACGTGAAATTATATCTTCAATGTTGGAAGAAAGCTGTTTAGTAAAAATTTGTTGCCGAAATCAAAACAATGTGATAAATTTTCTCTCACCACTCGTTCTTATATTCTCAGGCAATCTTCTCTTTTCAGTGAATGGCACCATAACCATAAGCCATATTGGGCTAGGACTACAGTTAATGCTAAAGTCCCAGCCATTTGAAGAGAAATGGAGCATCACTTAACCTTCTTAGACAAGATACTCCCAACGATCGTTTTTAATAAATTGTTGTTCTGTACACCAAACAGGGCATTCTGTTTAACTCTTCTCTCCGACTATTCATTACACCTTTCCTGTGACATCTACGGAAGGCTACGTGGGTTCCCTGTGTCTTCTTAAGGTAGATACCAGATCCTCCCTATATCGAATGGTTGCATAAACGTGGCCAGCTGAGCGATCAAGGAGTCTCTTCGTGGAGATTATTGCGTGAAGAAACGTATCAGGTTCCGTTTCATGGTGCCATGCAATGCACGGTGGGCAAAAACGAGCCAAAAAACGGATCTTTTATGGCCGCTAGTTTCAGTCCCTTTGAATGAGCATTTCTAGTGTAAAAAATCACGTGAAATCGATTGGAGATGGCCACCGCACGACACGGGAAGTTGTCCATTTTGCTCGATTCTCCCCATGATTATACCTCAAACTCATATGTCATTTAGTTTTATACATTGATGTCACCAATATAACCCTCATTTGCACTGTACGTATGTTAAATTATCCAGAGAATCGAATGAAGATGATACTGCTTTGATTTGACCTTTGGAAATGGTCCATTTTACCCGAATTTCCCTCATAATTGAGAAAACTGATATAACATAGGGTTTAGAGAGTTGGACCAATCACTATTATCCCCATTTGCACTGTACTTATGCAAAATTGTCCGCAGAATCCAATACAGAGAATACTGCTTTGGTTTGACCTTTCCATTTTACCCGAATTCCCCTCATACTTCCGAAAACTTATATATCATAAGGTATTGAGAATTGGACCCATCACTATTATCCCCATTTGCACTGTACTAATGTTAAATTATCCGGAGAATCGAATGAAGCTGATACTGCTTTAATTTGACCTTTGGAAATGGTCCATTTTACCCGAATTTCCCTCATAATTGAGAAAACTTATATAACATAGAGTTTTGAGTATTTGACCCATCACTATCATCCCCATTTTCACTGTACTCATGTGAATTTATCCGCATAATCGAATGAAGATGATACTGTTTTGCTTTTACCTTCGAAAGTGGTTCATTTTACCCGAATTTCCCTCATACTTGAGAAAACTTATATAACATACGGTTTTGAGAATTAGACCCATCACTATTATCCCCATTTGCACCGTACTTATGTTAAAATAACCACAGAATCAAATGAAGATTATACTGCTTTTGTTAGATCTTCGGAAGTGATCCGCTTTACCTGAATTCCTCTAGTAATCTCATACTCTCATACTAACCCAACTTAAAAAAAAAACAAAACGAGTATTAGTTCCCACGCTAGTTACTCACGACCAGAAATTCAAATTATCGCTCAAGGCTTGTATAAACCACGTATCGCTCAAACAGCTTTTTGCTGAGCAGACCATCGACAATATTATCGGCTCTCATTGATCGCTGATAATTTATTATCCTCTCCCATCCATGCAGGAAAATATCGCTCCTTCAAGATCGGTGAGAACACTTTATCATCTCAAACATTTAGAAGGTTCCACAGCTTGTATCACCTGTTCGTGTAACTCATAGCAGAAATTCAAACGGCAAGGGCTGTTTTGGTGTTCATAAAAGGCGCAAAATCGGGTTCTCGTGAAGAGTGAAAATTCATTATCGCCTGAAAAGTAACGCCGAAAAGGAACGAAATAATCGGCTCTCTTTATAGAGTGAAAAGATATTATCATCGTTGCTTTTCTCACGAGAATTATTTTGGTTGATCAAATATCTCTCGCTCTTTGTGCCGATCTGGTCTTTCTCAGCAAGGACGAAAACGAACATGTTTCTTCTCAGATCGGCGAAAATTTCAATCCCTGTTCACGACTGAGTAAAAGCATGTCTAGTTCTGAGTTAGAGCTCACGGCCGTGTGTTTTCTTAATTGTCAAATTTCTGGAGTGAAAAACTCAGTAACCATTTTCTTGAGTTCGAAAATTCAGAAAGCAAAATGGTGACGAATAAAAATCTTTCAGATGCGTATCTGAACTCCAAGAGGGGTAAGGAACGTGTATTTCAAATTATATCTGCAACAATCGATAAAAATGACGAAGAAGTACAGGAAATCGTTAAAACCTGGATGAAACAATTTATGTGCCGGTGGATTCGGTGCCGTAGCCGAACTAGATTCATGGAAAGGGAACACGAGTGGCTCGATTGCGATTTCATGGTGAGTATATTATTCAACTGGTATTGGAAAGGAGGCAAATTTTGCACCTCTTTAAGTTCAATTGATAAGGATGTGGCTATACACACTTGCAAATTGTAGATGTCTCCACCATACGTAAACAATGGGATCATCCAAGGATGGGACAACTACTGTTATGCATAGCGTTCGCCATAGCCGTGCAGTGTTTCGTAAAATGATTAACTCTCTGTCTGTTTTTGTGGTCAATGTGACTCCAGCAACTTTGACACGCTATATCCTTATAGTATCTGAACCGAGTTTGGATTTTAGTTCGGGAGATGATAGAGGCACTCTCAAACTCAAACTTGAGAATGAGTTCGTTTTAAATAACTTGAAAATAATGGTGATAAAATAATTTTCTTGGAAGTATCTTTAAAACTAACAATGGGGCTAGCACAAGCTAGAGGCAATTTTTTTATACTTCTCCATTGTACGGTATAGCTCTTACATTCTAAAATTATGGTTCTAAAAATTATTGGACAGACAAAGGGTTGAGATATTACATAACTGTGTGTGTGTACTGTACATATCATAAGCCTTATGCAATTTTTATCATACCAAATTGAAAAACAGGTTGCTGATCAATCAACTCCATTTCATCAGGCTGACTCTTCAAATACACTTCGTGCTACAGAGCAGTGCGAAAGAAGCGGCAGTGGACGAAAACGTCTGCCATTCCAGAACCTTTCAGAAAGCGTCAAGGACAGGAGAAGTAGGCATCTTTCTAAAGAGCCACTCGAAAGGCTTTTTGCGATCGGTGGAAAAAGCTGCTCACCATAATTCTTCCTCAGCCACAGCGAAGCTTCTAAAATATCTCAGAACGAAAGGTTACAAGTGGGCTTCTGATATGTTGCAGAAGCTTAAGCAAACCGAAAAACTACACGAGCCTTCAACAGAAATGTCTCTAATGTTGAAAACGCGGCTTAGCCTCAGTAAACGGAAGTACCAGGCGGTAGCGAAATTCTCCAAGAAGGTTCTTGGAATGAAAATGTTGAAGCCGTGGGATGATGTAATGCAACTTCGCAATGAAACAATCCCTGAAATTTCAGCTCCGAACTGGAATAAGGGTTATCTATCCATTCAACTGAAGTTGAGGGATATGATTGCCAACGATGTTACAAGAATGATCCAAATTGAGGAAGTTGGATTAAAGATGAGTGCACTTTCTGAAGGTGTGGCGAAAACAAAAGTCGATTGTGTTTTGTACGTAGCGGCTGGATTGGATTCCGCAACAGGGTTCCCGCATTACGATCAAGCTAAGATCTTGGCAAAAGATGACTCCCTACTCACAGAACACATAATGTGTCTTAAGTTGGTAGCCAAGGGCGAAGAATTGTGGGTTAACCCAAGTCCCCAGTCAGATGTTTTCTGTCGTGCACTGTCTATGAGCTGGGTAAAAGAAACCGCAGATGTGACGAAAAGCATGTTCACTGCTTTTATAGACGAAGTTAACAACATCAACACGGACCCAATCATTGTAACTTCGGAGAACATAGAACTGCATATATCGCTTTCAATTGTGTACAGCCTTATTGGCGGCAAAGCGGCCAATGCAATTGTTGGTAATCAAAACACGCATGCCTGTCCATTGATTGGCTGCTTCGACAATGCCAATCCACTTGTTATGCGTTCGTATTATCACGCTAGATTAAACTTTTTCGAGTGGCTGATACGTGTGTCGGCGCAGAAAAAGGTGGCCGGAAATCCAACCCAAACACATGAGGCTGTTAAGGCAAAAGCATGAGAACTCGCGGATGAAATAGAGGTATGTTTCAACATAAATGTTAATCGTCCGAAGACAGGAGGTAGCGGTACGTGTAACCATGGTAACACGGCACGAATTACGCTATCAGAACCTGCAAAATTTTCCAAAATACTTGGAATTAGCCAAGGACTCGTGGAAAATTTGAGAATGATCAGTTGTTTGGCGCTCTCTTCAAATATTCTTGATGATAAGAAAGCTGAAGAGCTATATAATACCATCGCGCTACAAATAAGAGACGAATTTCCGTTTATAAGGAAGCTACCACCTTGCATTCACAAGTATAGCCATATGCCGGAATTTATAAGAAATCTAGTGAGTATCTAATGTTTCCTTTTTTTTTCGTACATACAATTCCAAAAAAAAAACAATGAAAGTTTACCATATTAGACGTATTTCAGCCGTTTCCCTTGAGTTTCATCGATGAACAGGCAGGCGAGAGGTGCCACAAAAAATATAAACACGATCGCACGCATCTAGCGAGAAAAACTCGTCCAGAAGATAATATTCTGGACATGATGCGGATGTCCCTAGCTTGGTCCGACGTGAAGATGTCCTTCACAGAGTACAAGCTGGAAAAATCAAATCGCCCGCAAGCAAACGAGAGCTTTGAACAGATGATGACATATTATTACGCCGACCAAGAAAGTTTGGAAAGCCAAACGTGCGAGGAACACAACGAGACGGAGAGCGGCGAAAGTGAAAGTGATCTCGATACGGAATCAGTGTACGAGGACAGTGACGAAGATTAGAACATAAGTTCAATAAAATTCTTTGGTAACCTATGTTGAGTGAACAACAAAATCATTTATTTTTATTCCATTTAAGTAAACTTCTGCAATCTTAATCGATGTGTGTTCTTTACAGAATTAAAAAAGTCAATTTCTAAAACTAATCGAAAAATTAGTTCGTAAAAAAATGCGTAATATATGAGTGTTTTAGCGTTAATTTAAATTGCACTTGCCGGTGGCCACTCACGGATCACTCGCGAATTAATAAGGTCTATTTCGGACTCGTTTGAAAGATCTATTTATTTCACTGTTTGAACACCGAGCTTATGGGCAGAAGCGGACTGTATATTTTAAATCGACCGATACAACCGGAGTGCGGGAGATAACTGACTCATCGTTATCTACGAATGTGCTTTATTAGGCAAATCAATCTGCTGCCGAAGATCTACCACCACAGTCTCTCTCAGTGGCTGTTATCATGAGCACACATCTTATAATTGTACGATACGAGAACAGAGAGATCGATGCTATGGCAATCTGAGTGGCATTGGGATACAATCGCCTGGTGAGTTCTGCATCGGGTTATCTAACTATACCTAACAATGAGTTTACTCAAGTATGAGGGTAATTCAGGTAAAATGGACCTCTTCCTTAGGTCAAATCAAAGCAGTATCATCTTCGATTCTGCGGATAATTTTACATAAGTACAGTGCAAATGGGGATAATAGTGATGAGTCCAATTCTCAAAACCTTATGATATATAAGTTTTCGGAAGTATGAGGGGAATTCGGGTAAAATGGACCACTTTCAAAGGTCAATGCAAAGCAGTATCATCTTCATTCGATTCTGCGGACAATTTTGCATAAGTACAGTGCAAATGGGGATAATTTATTTATTTATTTATTTATTTCGTCAAGCAATGTAGACTACATACAGTGGTTACAGTGTTCTACTTACATACTATACATTATTTCTGTTGTCTTTTAGACGACATTTTATTTGTTCTTTAGACATAGTGATGCCGATGATTTCGCAATGTAAGTTATACTGGCGCATCATTCGATTAATGGGGCCATTTTTGTATAATTAGTTCTGTATGACTTTTCTAAGAATAATTTCCGTGTTCTAAGATGCCGACTGGGACTATAAAAGTTCAATTGCGAGAGTAGTTCTTCTGATTTTATGCGTTGTGAAATAATGTCATTGACGTAGAAAAGCATTGCAGATTTGCGGCGTTCTTTAAGTGTCTGTAAATTGATAAGCATGCAGCGTGCTTCATAAGATGGTAGTGGAAATACAGTCCAATTCAATCTCCTTAGGGCATATAAAAGAAATTGCTTTTGGACGGATTCTATGCGATCGTCGTGTATGGAACAGTACGGGTTCCATACTAGGTTGCAGTATTCCAGAATTGGCCTGACATATGTAATGTATAATATTTTAATAGTATATGGATCTTGAAAATTGTGACTGAACCTCTTAATGAAGCCCAGCATGCTATTTGCTTTACTTATAATAGTGTTGTAATGTTCTGACAAAAGTGAGTTTAGAGTCTAGGGTAATGCCTAAGTCCCTTACTATTTTGCATGTTTCTACTCTTTGGTTTCTAAAAATATTTCCGTACAAGGTGTTTCGATTTTTCTGCTAAATACTATTGAGTTACATTTTTCACGTTAAGTTGAAGTAAGCTTTTGCTACACCATGTGTTAAATAAGTTAATTTCGTTCTTGAATTCTTCTGCGTCACTAGGATTGTTTATTTCCATGAAGAGCTTCATGTCATCTGCATATATCAGTATTTGGATTTTTTTAAGTATATAGGAAATGTCGTTTATGTACAAAATAAAAAGAAGTGGGCCTAAATGTGAACCTTGAGGATCCCCGAGGTGACAGAGATAGGTTCTGAAAGTTTATTTTGAAAGCGAACAATTTGTTCGCGATGCGTTAAATATGACTGCAGCCAATTTAACAGTCAGGTTCCATTCCAATTGTTTGCAATTTGAAGAGTATTAATGGTATGTCGATTCGGATGGGTCCAACTCTCTAAACCCTATTGGTGAAATATAATCCAATATAATTAATTTGTAATAGTTTTTGTGTGTAGACAAACTTTGAATTTATATATTTGCTATAATATGCCTTTAACTAAAATTTACCTAGCTTGAAATGAGAAGATTTACTTGAATATGTATTTCCGCTGAAGAACAATTGCATGCAAGGATATAAAAGCCGCTATTGCCAATAAATGAGTCACTATTGTTTATCGCTCGTAAACAAACACCATTATATAAAAGTATCACAGTTCGACAGTCGAGTGAATGCATCGGTGGTCCGCTTTCGAGGTTGACTATTTCCCTTCGTCTTTCGCTTTCCGTTTTTTACAGTGTCTTAGTAAAGAATCAAACACCTATGTTATATAAGTTTTCGCAAGTATGAGAGGAATTCGGGTAAAATGGACCACTTCCAAAGGTCAAAGCAAAGCAGTATCATCTTCATTCGATTCTGCGGATAATTTCACATTAGTACAGTGCAAATGAGGATAATAGTGATGAGTCCAATTCTCAAAACCTTATGATATATAAGTTTTCGGAAGTATGAGGGGAATTCGGGTAAAATGGAAAGGTCAAACCAAAGCAGTATTCTCTTTATTGGATTCTGCGGACAATTTTGCATAAGTACAGTGCAAATGGGGATAATAGTGATTGGTCCAACTCTCTAAACCCTATGTTATATCAGTTTTCTCAATTATGAGGGAAATTCGGGTAAAATGGACCATTTCCAAAGGTCAAATCAGAGCAGTGTCATCTTCATTCGATTCTGCGGATAATTTAACATACGTACAGTGCAAATGAGGGTTATATTGGTGACATCAATGTATAAAACTAAATGACATATGAGTTTGAGGTATAATCATGGGGAGAATCGGGCAAAATGGACAACTTCCCGTGTTGTGCGGTGGCTGAAACTCCAATCGATTCCTCGTGATTTTTTACACTAGAAATGCTCATTCAAAGGGACTGAAACTAGCGGCCATAAAAGATCCCCCACCGTGCAATGTCTTCAACGAATTATTCCTCGTCGTCACTACATCCACGAGCTATGCTAACATCAATGCTAATATATGACCCCTTAGGCCTGAAGGGGTTAAATACTCATTTTTCTTCTCATTTCTAGTTGCAGGTATTCCACTTAACAGCTCACATTTTCTAGGATTCAGAATTTTTAAGACAAGGTTTAACATTTATGAAGTTTTCAATACTCCCTGGCCAAAATCAACAATGTTCTCTTATAAAATTAATGCATAGAAACATATCCAATCGATTGATGCAAATTTGTTTGAAAATCTCTTACGAAACGACTGAGATATCAACGCTCTGAACCTGACCGCTTTTCGTGACGGTCGCAATGTGATTTTTTTAACTGTATCCTAGTATAGGAAACAAAAAAGTAGTCCTACGTCAAAAAGGATGTTATGTATCAACCATAAATAAAAGCACCTTTGTTATGATTTCTTAACTTATTTAAATTAAACCCTACGTTATATGTAATTTCGATTTCATCTGGGTTCAAATTAGACACAATTTAAACATTCTTAATACCTTCTACGGTTCGCTGGGATAGTGCTGGCAAACCCCAAGACACCAACCAAGGCGAAAATGATTCAGCTCTTTTCCGACTCAGCACGGCACTTAGATGCTGTGAAATAGGATCCAACCAATAACCCACATGCCATGGCAGTGTCAGCAGTTTTCCACCTCCACATTTACGCGTGTGTCTTGTACCAAGCATCGAACAAAAAAAACCGGAAAAGATCAACAAGAAAAGCGAATGAAAAAAAACAGAAAAGCGTGCGACGAGCCTGGACTCCCGTGGAAACGCTCTCGAGACCGAACGAAAGCCAGAGCCTTCTTGATCGGATTTTCGCCATAAAACCGGGAAGAGCTTACATCGTGCAAATGGAATCATCCTCTCGTTTTCTTCCTGCGAATCCGGCCAGGTGCGGCTGAGACGAGTGAACTTGCGAAAGCTGAGATTTCACATCAAACGGCGGATGGGGAGGGGAGGGGAGGGTGCACGGAGGGAAAGCACAGCAAGATTATATCCACTTTGTTAAACCTTTATTGGATTTATACTTTCGTCTCATGCTTGGCCTAGAAAATGATACTTTTTTATGTCGGTTCTGCTTGGTAAGACTACGTATTTGCGGTGCTTGTTTGTTCTGCTGGATTCGCTTTTCTCGGGGAGGAGGAAGTAACAACTGTGTTCTAGAACCGGTTTCATTCACTTGATGATGATTGGGGCGTTAAAGTAGGTTATTTACTCCAAATTGGCACCGTGTAGCAGAAGTTGCTTGTTACCAACCGAGAGAAAATAAAATTTAAACTAGATGCAATCAATGAACCAAGTTGCTCGCAACTCCATAACTCATACCATATCGAGAAGGAATTGCCTCCACTTTCCAGGGGATGAATTATTCACCTGCTAAAACGGAAGAAAGCGATCCGATTCAAAAGACGAGCAAATCCGATAATGAACACAAGTTGCAACAAATTGCACTTCCAAATCCACTCCAGGCGAACGAGATGATTTACGATCCTCCCAAAGTGCTACCGGTTGTGTCGGTACGCACTAATCGAAGCACAATTCGCTATCATTGTTGTCGGGGGAAACTACTTTCCGAAAGTACTTTCCATTCATTACACATGGTCCATTATCGGAGTTGACTGTTTTGGATCGTTCGAAGAAAATGTGTCCAAAAGCCCTTGCAGCCGGGATGAGGATTAACTGCCCCGATGCTGTCCCATCAGCAGCTTTGGACCATTTCCGAACCTGTCAATGTGAGGGGAAAATATCGTCCCAGCCGGCAAGCAGCAACAGGAGAAAAGTTGTTCTTCCGGTGTGGCTTGGCTCGTATTTCACACCTGAACGAGAAACTAACTCTCATATTTGTGGACGTGTATGGGTTTTGGGTCTTGCGGCCAGTTATGGGGGAAAGTCATACTTTTCCGTTAGCAACACCTGTGAGCGGAATGGAAAGTGGCACCCAATGATGATAGTGCTAATATTTATAGCAAATAACCAATCCTTAATTTTACAACAGTCATCTTCGTACGGTATCAAGATGGAGGTAGAGGATGGCTCGCAGGAATAGGGTTGTGCAATTCAGAAACTGGATGTTAGGTGGTTTTGTAGGTTATCTTAGTGGTTTTAGCAACTCGTTTAATGCGAGGTGTGCATAATTCAAAACATTGTAAAACTTCGGTGGGTATGGAAGATTATATCTGAAGGCTTTGTAGTTGAATTGAGTCAAAATAGTTATGCATTCGAATGTGGAAATTTCAATATTCGTTTTACATGTTAAAAAAAAATCTATTATTATAGCTCGGATGAATTGGAACAGTATTATATTGACCAAACTTAATTGTATTAAAATATATAGATTGTTTAAAAATTCCTTCAACTGGTCACGAGGAACAAAACTCAACCATGGAAGGATTCTTTTGTAGATATTGGAGTTATGTACTCTTGTTTTTTACGTAGGACTACGTCTTTGTTTTGTATACTGGGGCACAACTTAAAAAAAAATTTCGACCGTCCCGAAATGCGGTCAGGTTTTGCGCGTAATATCAAAGTCATTTTTCCAAGCATTTTCTAAATTTTTGCTCTAATCGATCGGAAATATTGCTACGCGTCGATTCCAATAATAAAAACTATTGATTTTGAACTTTAAACTATGTAAAATAACGCAAATACACGGTGATGCCTTATAATGCCGTTATTTCAGAGTAAATCTACTAAATGCACAGCATTCTCCTATCACTTACTTCAAATTTAGGTTAGAAACATCTCCCATGCATAAGTTAGAGGTATATAATGGGTACATCTTGACCATTTTGATTCAGTCGTTCGGCGATCTCAAAGATGTTCTATCAGCTCTCGACTGCGCACCGTTAGACCGTCCAGCAATTTTTTTTTTGAGCATGTCAGTATTTCAAAAAAATCGTCGAAATATGCTTATTATGACTACTAATAAGCTGAAAAGTCCTAGAACAAAATGATGAAGTAGAAAGAATCTTTCTTTTACCTTCATGCTAAATCCCTGTTACTGACTTCAATTACGATAGGTTGAAGGTTGGCTACGCTCAGATCTGCCCGGATGGGTTATGGTTCGATGAAAATCTACAGACATGTGATCTTCCTGAAAAAGTCTACTGCCCCCTGGGAGCATCGACTGTCGCACCAACGCCGGAAAGTCGTTGCTACGGTGCAAACGATCTATCCTTCATATCCAATGACGAGTACTGTTATCGCTTCTTCCAGTGTTTTAATGGTGTGCCGTATCCAATGATCTGCGGTGGTGAGTTGTGGTTCTCCTATGAAGATCAGGAATGTCAACCACAGACTGAGGTCACATGCGATGCCATTGATCGTCCACCGGTTGTTCCACCGACTGAAGGTATCTGTACCGGTGTGAGCGATGGACGCCAGGTTCTGCATCCACTGTTCTGCAACCAGTTCTACGTCTGTATCGATCAAGTTGGG
Organism: Aedes japonicus; assembly: GCA_034211315.2. Taxonomy (NCBI): domain Eukaryota; kingdom Metazoa; phylum Arthropoda; class Insecta; order Diptera; family Culicidae; genus Aedes; species Aedes japonicus. The sequence goes on from JASCZW010012004.1 coordinate 23,201, forward strand.
TTCCGTCAAGTATGTCCATTCGCCATGTGGTTCGACGAGAGTCGTCAAAACTGTGTTCCTCCGGGACTGGTTGATTGCCCTCATGGACTGATGCCAACTCTCTCACCCATCGAGAATATTTGCGATGGAGTTCCAGCGGGAACCAAGTCCCGAATCCGGAGGACTGTTCGTGGTTCTACATCTGCGTGCAGGGCAGACCGTATCGGTCACCGTGTGCCGAGGACATGGCATTCGATAAGAACCAGTTAACGTGCGTGCCGAAGAATGAAGCCGTGTGTGCCGATGGGTGACAACGGCTCCGACTCCTGGCGTTTGCTATGGCGTTGAAGATTATACGTTGGTGAGACATCCGACCAACTGTGCAGCGTACTACGAATGTCTGGGAGGCCACGGTGAACCGTCGTTCTGTCCTCCTGGAAAGTACTTCAGCGAGAAGCTGCAGGGATGCGACGAGGCGGATAATGTGGACTGTTGATTGTGAGGGGTTTGGGATTTGTAGGAGATAAGTGAATTGTGATTTCATATTGAGGTAATAAAGAGTGAGTCGATAATTCTTGCAACACTTTCAAGCTTGCGTAACTTTTTTCAAACTCGTTGTTTGTTTTCAACGCGCTTCAGGCGTCCATAATTTCAAGAATTGTCAACAATCCTCATCGTCAACTGATTATCCTACAGTATAGTTTGTTGGTGATAGAATAATAGCCATTGAATTGTAGTATGCCATGATCTAGACTAGAATAAAAACTTCATTCTGTATTACACTACCAAACCTACAAGACGTACAGTCGTATTTATCCAACAGGTTATGGGCCCAGGCCGTTACCATAGGATACGACTCTGTTAGTGAAGAAAAAAAAAAAAAAATTTCCACGAAAAATGGTGAATCCTGAAAATACCCAAAATGGATCTGGATCAAACTCGAATCAAGTTGGACAGTTGAGACGCCCAGGAGGATCAGTATCCTTGCCAGTGCGAGAAGTTCTTCGAGGATCGGAAAACTACAGTTCTTGGTCTTTCGCCACCAAGATGGTCCTTATCAAGGAACGGACCTGGTGTGCAGTGAAGGAGGGAGCTGAAGGTGAACCGGCGGTGAGCGATGACATCTCCGAGCAAGCGTTGGCGACCATATGTCTCAGCATTGATTCAAGCATCTATGGACTAGTGAGGGATGCCAAGAGTGCAAAGGAAGCGTGGGACAATCTTCGGAACACGTATGAACACAGTGGATCAACTAGGAAGATTGGTCTGCTAAGGAAGCTCACAGGTATTCGGTTAGCCGGAGCTGAGCGTGACGAGGACATTATCTGCCAGACGACTCAGCAGTATGTGAATGAGTTGTTCACGACTAGTTATCAGTTGGCGGAAGTTGGATTTAAGGTTGATGATGCTTGGCTGGCTAGTTTATTAATGAAAGGCCTGCCGAAGCAATATGATCCAATGATCCTCGGCCTGGAGTCATCTGGAATCAACCTAACGGCGGATATCGTCAAAGCAAAGATATTGCAAGATGTGAAGATATCAAGCGAGATGACGCCAGGTCAAGAAGCGTTTCTCAGCAAGCCCAAATCGACTCCGAAGACCAGCAGCGAGAAATCTAGCGTCAAGTGCTACCGGTGCAAGAAAATGGGTCACTATGCATCTCAGTGTTCCAATCAAGCTATTGAGAAGAAGAAAGAGAAGCATACCAAGAACAGTGGCCATGCTGCATTCTTCGCAGCATTTAACGCATGTCAGATGTCATCAACGGCAGAAGAAGACTGGATCTTTGATTCTGGAGCAACTGCTCATTTATGCCGGAACAGAAATATTCTAGCGGATGTGCAGGATGTATCATCAAGCATCAATGTGGCCAACAGTGCAGTGGTACCGGTGGTTGCCAAAGGATTGGTGAACATATCGGCGAATATCGGAGCAGAAACCTGTGAAATATCGATGAACGACGTTTTATGCGTACCGGATCTGGCAGTGAATTTATTGTCGGTGAGTAGAATGTGCCAGAAGGGCTACAGTGTTACGTTTACGAGTAAAGCGTGTAAGGTGGTCAGTCCGACAAACGAAGTAGTAGCAATTGGACAAGAAACTGGCGGTTTGTACAAGTTGATGAAAGCAGGCGGTCCATCAGCGAATATGATTTGCAAGACGGAGGACAGCTTGATGCTTTGGCATCGGAGGTAATGCCATATGTCGGTGGGATGCATGAAGCGACTTGGTGGTATGGCGAGTGGATTTGAATTCAGTGTGGCTGGATCTACGCAGTGTGTACCATGCATACAAGGCAAGCATCATCGACAACCGTTTAATTCAAAGGGACGACGTGAAGACCGTGTGTTGGAGTTAGTTCATTCCGATCTTTGCGGACCCATGGAGACGGCATCATTAGGAGGAAATCGCTATTTTTTAACGTTTATTGATGACGCAAGCAGGAAGGCGTTCGTGTATTTCCTGAAATCAAAAACGGAAGTATTAGAAGCATTTCGAAATTTCAAAAATTTCACCGAGAACCAGACAGGTGAGAAAATCAAACGTCTCAGATCGGATAATGGGAAGGAATACGTAAATCATCAAATGAAACAATTCCTTCGTTTGTCTGGCATTCATCATGAAACTTCCGTTCCATACAACCCGGAGCAGAACGGGTTAGCAGAACGTATGAACCGGACAATTGTAGAAAAAGCGAGAAGTATGCTGTGTGATGCTAATTTGGAGAAGCGCTATTGGGCTGAAGCGGTTGCAACGGCATCGTATGTGATCAATCGATCGCCTACCAAAGGTTTGCCAGTCACGCCTGAAGAAACGTTTACCCGACGAAGACCAGATCTAGCGCATCTTCGCGTGTTTGGAGCAAAAGTAATGTTTCCAATATTTTGACAGAATGGTTCATTCTCTATTATCTTCTGTTAGTGAAACTTCGTTTCGCGTTGTATTGATTACACTAGTTTACAAAATAAATAAATAGTGATGAAGTAATTCGATTAATGTTTCTTATGTGAAATTTTATGCAGAATTCAAAAATTTATAGTAAAACAGTTTTCGAGATATGGATAAAAGTTGATTTTTTAATAAATGAACAAAAACACATTTACATGAAATGGAATATCTCCAACGCGTGTGATTTAATTTCATATATTTTGTCATCAAAGAAGCTGAACGGTTCCGCTCTATTGCCTTCGATAGCTCCGTGGGCGGGTTACCGTACATCGACCAGGATTGTGTTGGGAAGGGTGATACAGGGCATGCATTTAACATGCAATCATTGGTGGTCGCAATCACTTCGAAGCGTTCTGTAGTTCCTCCAAGCACATAAAAACACATACATGAACACTGGAAAACACTTCTATTTCGCGGACAACTACATTATATTTCTTCGGACAAACTACATTTATTTAAGCTAACTATACTTTACTCTTACTTTACTATTATTTCCTTAAAGCTAACAGATTAAAAATACCGACGAGCACTGTGGCTCGCGTACCGAACCGGACCGTGACCTTTTGGTTTCTGCCTTTATTCTCCCAACTTGGATGTAGGGAGACCTTCTGCTGCGATGATCGGGTGGTTTTCGCCTTCGTGCAACTCCGACAGTAGCCTCTCGCAGCTCTCCTTATCCACGACACTGATAACGGCAAGCGATTGATTGTAGCGACGATCGATGATGTGGTCAATCTCTCCTCGCTCGCACTGATGAGGTTGGTGATAGTGTTGTATGGTTGATGGCTTTCGGATCTTACCAGGGTTGTAGCTCAGTGGGGATCGTACACGCGATCAGAAGCAAAACTAAATTTTACATTGATCTTCTGGACATTGCAATATTTTCGGAGTAATAGTTTCGACGCTATTTATAAGTATATATATATTTTTTTGCGAAATTTTTTGGAGATTTGTGAGAAACTTGAGAAAATAAAATAAATTGAGCACAAACATCTAGAGAATCCTCCGTGGTCTGCCTCAAAAATAGCAAAAGTGTTTAAATTTGTTGAATTTGTTGGCGGTTGCATATGGTCGAAGTTCTCTGCCTACAGAGTGGTTAATCGATATTAGCCCAGCTCTCTTGCTATGGAATTCTTTTTCCATTAATATCCAATTGTTTTTTTCCAATGATATTGACATCGGCGCCTGAAAGGACCAGAAAGTCAACTAGGCTGGACGAGCTAAGCCGACAACTCACCACGATTGCGTCGCTTAGAGATGCAACAGCATTCAGTTGCTAGGAAGAGTAAAACCGAAACAGGCTAATGATCCATGGAAGATAATTGCTTTTCAAAGATCGTGTGTGCAGCTCAATAAATAACTTTGGATAGAAAATTCTAAAAGACCGGTTTAATGGGTTTGGCTTTATTTCGAGTTAAACTTGTTAAGAGTCAATCTCTTAATTATACCTGATTTTCGATAGAATTCTTCTTCCATCCAAGTGGTAGCGTATGTATTACGTGATCCCTCTTCTTCTACATTATTAATGCGATTCGCATTGGATCCATCGCGGCACACTGCAGCATAGTGACCTTTCCGTCCACAGGAGTTGCACTTCGATGGATTTATTACTAAATGCAGTCTTTGTACGTTTTTTTCTTCTTATTCTATGAATTAAGGCATCGCTTTACTTAACACAAAATTTTACAAAACAAACTAAAGTAAAACTGCTTTGAAACACATAAGTGATGTTCATATATGATTTACTAGCCGTTCAATAATGAAAACATTATAATTCACTATACAACGGCTTAGTTCCTTCGGTTTGTGTTCAGATGAGCCACTTGAATATAAGCAACCGTAAACACATGCATTTCCACTTGAAATTTTACCAATAAGAACCTTTTCTATTACATTGTTGGTACAACAGGCCATAGTTGAGAACATGCAAAAAAATATGTCCCCCAACATTGGGTCTATGATTTTCTTGTAAAATCATTGTTATTTTAGCAATGTGAACTGTAAGTTTGTAACGTGTTACTATTTTTTGTAAATCCAGGCGGCATTACTTGCTATATCGATTTAATTAAGCCAAATTTAGATCACTTGAAGATCGTGTAGTTCATCTGTTCAGCTTAACCAGTGAAATCATGATGCCCCAAAATTTCAAGAAATCGAAAACTACGTGGAAGTGTAAAACTATAAGTTGATTAATATTTTCTCAATTGCTTCGGATTACATCGGTCAATCTAATAGCAACATGATTTTGTTGATTATTGCTGAATTAATTACTTATTTGGTACATAGGCCGAACGAAGGAGCTAGGCTAACATTACATCCCCTTACCCTATATAATCCAGACCGAGTGCAGACAATATAAAACCTTTCAATGACAATTTGGCATACATTAACAATATGTGTTAATGTTGAGGTTGTATGGTGAAAATGAGAATCAACTATTCGATAACTATAACATGAAATGTGATAATATATCTTACATTCGAAATATAGTTTTGACTATATAGCAAATTGTTTTTCGTTATGCACATATTGAATATCAACACGAATAAGGTGAGAGCAATTTAGTTATTGAATAGCAATTTGATGACTGTAATCAGATTTATTTCTCGCAGAAAAATAATGTTAATTCTAGGAGGTGAACCAAGATCGGAAGATACGAGGGTAAAAAATATGATATCGGCGTGGAATTACATCAAACAAAAATATGCTACTTTGCTACACTTTTTTTAACACAGGCTATCTGCTCTTTGGATCGGTTTGGCAAGTCGTACTTGTGGAACATCGTCCAAAAGCAAATTGATTCATCAGAGGCAATTTAGAAGCATAAATTTCTTCTTTAACCTGGAAGAGGAGCTACTTAATGGTATGGAGCAGAGCAAGATTTTGGAATAGACTCAAGAACGAACAACTGTCTAGTGGATGTGATAGATTGAGTCGGTCACGCAGCTGGTCGAAGAGTATTCGATGAGAGGCATTATAATAGTTTGAATAATAGTAGGGCTTTTATTTATAAAAATAACGTTTTCAGAAAATCTGCATGTTTAAAAACGAACATAATTAATGTATGAATAACAATGTTTTATGACTTATACTGAGAGAACACAAACGTTTCTGTTAGGATTCATCGCCACATTCATGCTCTATAGTGATAGACTTGCTTCATTTAGGTGGAACAAACTTTTGCTCATTTGTGGCGCTCCTGGTGGACGGATTTGGAAGTTCTTGGCGCCCACGTGTCAGGAATTTTGTCAGCTTTGCGTATGTATTTTTGACATTCCGCAAATCGACTGTACTTTGTAAACAATCAACATGGAAGCCGAAAGAAGGAAAAAATTGTGCACAGTTATTTGGAAAATCCATTGTGGTCTGCATCTAGGCTAGCTAAACAGCTGAAATTGCCCAGAAATACCGTATGGCGCGTTATCAAACGGTATAAGGAAACATTGACGACGATTCGGAAGCCTCAAGCCAATCGTCAGGTGGAACTGTCGACCGGAAACTGCGTGGTAAGATTTTGAAGACGATTAGGAGGAATCCCAATCTGTCGGACCGTGATTTGGCCAGAAAATTCGGTGCTGCCCATAGTACCGTGAGGAGAACTCGACTCCGGGAAGGAATCAAGTCGTATCGAGCTGGCAAACAGCCAAATCGGACCATAAAACAGAATAGTGTGGCCAAAATCCGTGCTCGGAAGCTATACGACCAGGTGCTGACCAAGTTCGACGGGTGTCTTCTGATGGACGATGAAACCTATGTCAAGGCTAACTTCGGGCAAATCCCAGGTCAAAATTTTGACGACAACGGCTTGGGGGATATTCCAGCCAAATTTAAATTTGTTTTTGCCGACA
>JASCZW010012005.1:0-29926 GCA_034211315.2 Aedes japonicus
ATATTTATACATATTTATTATTAAGCCTTTTATTTACATATTTATTACTTATGTTTTTACGTTTTGTTTGATAACCGTCTAACAACTGAGTCGATATTGTTGTTATGCTTGATTTTTTCAGCAAATCACACAAGAAAGTGTTCTACGCATCGTACTTTTTCTTTTTTTCAATTACGTTGAAACCAGTATCTTCGAGCGTTTTTCGAGCGTATTCCAGAGTCCTTCTCTTTCTTCTAATCAGCAGTTTCATCAACGTGTTGTGAACACAACCCATCTGCATTTAATTATACTCTGTTTATTTTTACATACCCATAAATTTAATTAACTTTCAGGGGTAGTCGAGAGCAGCAGGAGAACCTTCCCTACAATATGTTTAGATACACGGAAGAAAATCCGTGCCCGGATCCGTGAACAGCAGTCATGAATTCGAGAACAAGCAAAAATACACCGTGAACTAAATCACGTAATCGGGTACTAGTTTACGTTTTTGGGTAAAAATCATGAAAACGTGAACTAGTTTTCATTTTCGTGAACGCTTTTGTTTCTGTGTAGTGGGCGGCGGCAACCGACAACGGATAAACTAATCACTAACTTAATTACTTAAATATTTAAATATGAAAATTGCAAACATCGCTTGATGAAATTTGTCAGAAATTTGGACATTTAACATCGCTTGCTGAACGGATTCTAAAGCTTACCCTTCCTACTAACACATTTCGACTTTTCTCGTGACACTTATAGATCATTGCACGATGGCGTCATCAATGCAGTTTTGACAGTTTAGGGAGCTTGTTTACGTGGACTTAGAATTTTTTCGGTGAGATCCGATTGAGATTTTGTGCTCTAAATTTATTACGATTGATGTAAAATTACAGGAGAGAAACGAGACACTGGTGCTTATTTCTTACATAATTTCTTGAATCTAGTGCTTACAGAATTCTGAAAAAGGCAAAACAAATTTTCGATTGAAGCGGCCTAACAAATTCTAACACCTTGTAAACAAGCTCCCTGAGCTGTCAAAAAAGTGAGGTTAATACATTCGGTGCAATGATCTATGAGGGGTCGTGGAGTTCACCGCATCAGTAAGTGTTGAACTAACATTCCTTCCTTATTACCACCAGTGGCATGTACGTGGCCAGGAAAGCTCGGGTCTGTTGAAAGGGGACACATCCTTTATCTAAGAGGTAGGGATTGTTCACAAATCACTATCTATCAGCAACCGATAAACGCGCGTCTCCATCTTTACAATAGTTCAGATGGAAACGCGCCTTTATCGACTGCTATTAGAACCACATACGCTATTGTGCGACCTGGTTTATGATAAATCATTTTTTTCTTTATATCTCCCTCCGATTTCACTTCATTGGGATGTTTCTGAAGTGCCTGATCCATGATGAGCCAGTACTTCTAAATTGGCCGCAGTTTGGATGCATTCGGGGACATTCAGATCCCCATCCTTTCGATACAATTTATTTAATGCTTTTCTAATGTCCATTCATGCTATTGACACTAACATCATTAGCAAACTCTGGGAAGAAATCAAAATACTCGCATTTGGGGGGAAATACACAGATTCAAACACGTGTGTTTCACTTGCGGTATGAACTTTCATCCATACATGCTCAAGTTTTTTACATTTCAACATAGTGAGCACTTTCCGATACGGCAATTTGCCGAGATGGCAAAGACGCCCCTTCCTGAAGAGGATTTTTTCAGGTATTTTCATACGATCAAATATGGACGAAGCAAGGGTCGAGAATCATTCCATGCGAGGCTCGTGTGAAATGATTGTTATTTGCGTTAGTCGAGAAAAACATGCCTCTTATACCACTTTCAGTGTGTACGGCACTTATCAAGCGTTAGCTACAGTCTCGTGGGATTGTGGCTCGTCTCTGGATTCCGAGGTTCCATGGTTCGAATCCCGATTGCAACATTTTTTTCTGTAAGGAAAATTTTCATACGATTGTCCTAAGGCTTCATTCTACGGGAGATTGAATGAGGATTTGCAATGATGTCATCGGAAAATTTCCATACGATATTCCTATGAGTTCACTTCTCCGATTTGTTCGCTCAGTGTATAGGCATTGTTGACTGCTTCAACTCAAACTTCTTCACTTTGTACACTATCATCCCAACTCGGGCTACCTTGCCATAAATGACTGAGTAGAGAGCTGACCTCGAGACGACACATCATGGTACTTTGAATTTCTTTCATCGTAGCTGGACTTCTCATTCAGTTGAAAATTTGGCAATTTACCGAAAATCCAGTTCCTATCTGTGTTTGAGGTGTAGTAGTTTGTTGAATAATTTGTAGAACTGAAACTATTAACGTCTCCTTGATGTAGAGAGGTCGCCAACTCCTCAAAAAAGGTAGATTCTGCAAGATCCTCGACTTTCTTCAAAAGGTTCGTCAACTCCGTGGAAAACCCGGAAGCCAGTATGCACATTTAGCTGAGGAGCTCCCCGTATCCATCAAGTTTGGCGAGCACACTTCGCCGGGGCGTGAATATACACCGCAGCCGGGTACGGGTTTAAAATTCAACCTCAGCGTTGAAACGGAATCGGCGGCCTCCCCAAAGCCAGTGTGCCGAGCTCGCTGGGTCGGGACGTAAAATACACCATTCACCGGTACGGGTTTCGAATTTCGCCTTGTTGAAATCCAATCGGTTTTCAAGAGAACCGATCTTTCACTGCTCCAAGAAGCTCTCAATAAGGGATAAGTTGGTTGATTGTTGGTATGATTTGTGTTGCTACGATCATTACTGTTGAATCCACGGTTGTAAAATCTGTTACGGTTGTAGCGTTCTTTATTTTATTTTATCCGCTACCAATCTCTTTCAGCCAATTAATGCTTGCCCAAACGGAGCGACTTGCACCGTAATCAGTCAAGTCGGATTTACACACTTTCCTTGTATCTAGCAACCGCCAGTCTGCGTCATCGGTCACTTTGTTGTTATTTTCATTCAGTTCTATTTCCAGGATAGGATGCGAATCAAGCGAAGAAAGCCTGGAAATTTGCTGATATTGACTTTAGGTCATTAAAAATATCGGATGCAAGTGTGGCATTAACGTCTGCTAAGTGATTCTAGAGTAGGTCAATTGGATTCGCTGCTGCTGTTGTTGTTGCTTACATTGCTGCCTTTGCTGCATGACTTGACTCACCGTTTCTACAACCATGCGGTTCCGACTGGAGAGTGTGTCGAAAGTGATAATTTGTTTATCACTCGAGCACTTCAGGTAACCAATAAGCAGTTCCAAAGCGTCTTCACGGCAGCCTATCAAGCAGTTAAGTCGCCTTAAATGCAACATAAATGCCGCTTTTGGCCCAATATTCAGCTGCTTTACGGCAGTGCTATGATAATGCTTCATTAATGCTATTTTGCATGCGAAATGCTTATTCAAGGCTACAAGCAATTAAATAGCATTTGAAATTCAACTTTACGACAGACAGTATTCGAAATGCTGATATAATGCTAATATAATGCTTGTAGCATGTAGCATGGTATATGCAATTCCAGGTACGCCATAGAAAGCGTTTGTCAGCCTGCACGCAGTTTTCATTTTTGAGCTCGCGCTGGGTTGATAAAAAAAGACTTTAAACAAATATTTATAAAAAAATTTAAAACAATAAAATTATATACAAGAGGGCTATGAAAGCGCATCCGAACTCAACGGTGGTTCGCGGTAGAAAAAAAAATCGGGACAGGAAATCGTAGAACCATCGTGTGGACCTCAGTAGTGGAAGTGGCTGCTTTTGGAGGCATTCCTTAAGGTATGCCTGCCCATTGACCGTCCCGGTTATCACGAATCGGGTGCTTCACTCTACTCACGGACACTTACTAAATCATGTATTTGCTGGCAAACTTTGACATATTCTGTTTCTGAACGTCATCAGAAAAATCGAACTTATGATGAGCAGTAAAGACGAAAATCCATCAACTTGTCAAGAGGGTTCCAGCTTTTCCAGATTCAACAGTACTCGAGATTGTCCGCAAAACTCGAACGACTCACATCACTCGATACACCGCTGCCTTGACCAATCTATATTCGAGCACAATTTGCGACAGCTGATCTCGAGCTCTTGTGCCGTAAGTTGTGTTGAAATCGATGTATGGATTGTGCGTGGGTACGCTAAATTTTGGGCATATTTGCAAAACTCACCGAATTGCTCAAATGTGGTCCATGGTACATTTGTTGCTATTCGGTTGAGATAACATCAAATATGACTTGCTAAGTCATTGTCAAGTTACTACTAACTAACTAATTATGCCCGTAGTGTGCCGTATTGGGCATGAATACCACGAGCTGCTTTATATAATTTTGGAGGCAGCATCCAGCTTGTCAACGTTTTTTATAGATCGAACTCAAGATTCATTATATCCAATCGTTCATAAATACGAATATTGCTGAGCCTTTGGCTTTTGGCCCAAAGATTCTTTTTGTTTGGAAATTAAACCGGTTTGGAAAATGGCCGAAAATATGAGCATCTTCCGAAATTAGAAGCTATATCGACGCGTTTGTGATTTCTTTCGACAAATGTCGTCTTTTCAAAAGCTTCGAAAAAAGAGCACTGATGAGATTTTTGCTACAACCATCAGGTAAAGTATAGTTCGTTCTTCGGGTTTCACTGACTTCGAATAGTTTCGAAGATCGCGAAAATTCTTCCAACAAATAAGAATGGTAAGATTTAGTAACCAAGGTAAGTGGTTGTTATTGATGATCCATTATATAAATACATGGAAGAAACAAGAGGGTCCATCATGACACTCGATTTAAATGTTTTGGATAAGAAGCGTGGGATTGAAAACTCCTGGTCGATATTATCGCGTGGATACAGGTTGTGCTCTACTGGAGCAGTAGCTTTGTTAATATGTCGCGATTGTCGCGTTAATATAGCGATGTACTCCGAAGCTATTGAGACATTATTAATCAACTTATAGTTGTTCACTTCGGCGTAATTTTCGATTTCTTGAACTTTTGGGGCATCATGATTTCACTGGTTAAGCTAAACAGATGATCTATACGATTTTCAAGTGATCTAAATTTGGCTTAATTGAATCGATAAAGCAAGTAATGCAGTCCGGATGTGCAGAAAAATAATTACACGTTACAAACTTACCAGTATACTAGCTAAAATAACAATGATTTTACAAGAAAATCGTAGACCCAATGTTGGGGACATATTTTTTTTTGTATGTTCCCAATTATGGCCTGTTGTGTCAATCACTTAGTAAAAAGGTTGTTATTGGTAAAATTTCAAGTGGAAGTGCATACATTTGAAGTTATTTACTTTCAAGTGACTTATGTAAACCCAAACCGAAGGAACAAAATCATTGTATAGTGAATTATAATGTTTTCATTATTGAATGGCTAATAAACCATATATGAACATCACTTAAGTGTTTCTGAGGCAGTTTTACTTTAGTTTGTTTGTGAAATGTTGTGTTAAGTAAATCAAATACAGCTAGCAATGCCTTAATTCATAAAATAAGAAAAAAAATATTCAAAGACTGCATTTTGTAATAAATCTATCGAATGGGACGAACTTACATCCATGATGAGACCCAAATTGATACCCATAGACTGACATTAAATCCATATCCTTCGAATGTTTCTGACTTTATAAAAAGATTGTGTAACTTTTCGTGATACATACTACCAAATGTCTTATCAAACGTGTCTTAGTAAGTGTCTTACAAGTTGAATCTCGCTTACAGCTTAAAAACTGTATGAGTTATAATAAAAAATGTAATCGATCATTGCATAATAGGCTGAGTTAAGGGACACATACCCTAGATATTCGATCGCTGCTTATTAGGTTGGAGTCAAGAGACAGAAGCACATATTTTATGAGACAAGAAGGGTTGGATCAAAATTTACATTTTGTGACAATTCATGAAGCTCGTCGAGCTTATCTTATATGTTAACGATGCAATTCATGATAATCCATTATGTGCTGTGACACATGCATTGTCAAACTTTACGCGCATTATCAATGATATCCAATTCTTATTGTTTACCTTCAAATATGTTTGTGTTGAATAGTTGAATTATTTTATAATACAATGCACACTTTCACCTGGTTCAAGTTATTGTAAATTTAAATGAAGTGATCACGTAAATGGTAATGGTAGATAAATATACGTCGAACAACAACAGAATATGGTCTAACGACATTTGGAAACAAAGCCTTCTGAGATCGTTTCTCGCAGAGCTCTGGGTCACCCACGCAGACCAACATCATCAAGTAGGAGAAGCTTCTTTCTACAGAATGTCAGAATGTGATTTGAAAGGGTGACCCAGCGCTTTGCGAGCATAGAAGGCTTTGTTTATAAAGCCTGTTCGGCCCTATTCTGTTGTTGCTTCAGATATGATGTTTTTTTTATGTAAGCAGAATTGTTAACGATACTAAACCATTTTAATTTATGTTTTTGAATTTTCTCTGGTACTTGGTAGCTTTCTGTAGTTTAGCCATATAAATGTATTTAATCTCCCTTTGAAAAGAGATACGGAAGATTTTATTCTTTGACATACTAAGCCTATCTGCGTTATTTTCCGCATCGATGTACTCACCTTTATCATCATTGAATGCATGATTGATTTCCTTCAGAGTTTCAAGTTGTCAACAGATGTGCTACGTGCTATCAGCAATGAACCAACGATTATCAACTTTTTCGAATCAACAACGGGACATAGGCTCAACGATAATGTAATAATTTTGTGCTTTTTATTTGACTATCACTCTGGTGCTTTTCCACTTCTAAATGATATTTCACTGCACCGTTTATTTATAAAATCACATTTATTTCCTCACAACTTTTCCGATTTTGGGTTGAAAAAATATATATTTAGAATTATATGTTTTACCCTGATATTTGCGCAAAATCAGACCACTTAGTGTGCTGCAGTAGTTACAGGTGATCAATCTATGCACGATCTAGTTTTAAAACGTAAACAACCTTGAAATGCTTCCTTATTATGGATAAAAGATTGCAAAATCTATAAAAGAATCGCATAAAGCAAAAATGTGCAAAATAATATCAACTTAAACTTCTCGTACAATCTTCACAAAAATAACTGCGATGTGCTAATGACGATTGCTACAAGCTGACTGATACGAAGAACGTCAACGACTCGTATGATACTGATCCGGGTACGAACGAACGAAAGCGCTTACCACCACTACTTAGCTATTCGTGTGAACCATCATTAGATGTATTCACACGTGGTAGATGAATCACGGAGAAACGAATTTCCTCCGGGTTCATGTATTGGTGTTAAGTTTGGTCGAGTTGGCTCCCAAAATGAAAGAAAACAGTGCTGTGGTCAAGGTAGAACTAAGCAAATTTGAGTACAGGCAGCTGGATACATAGATGGTATCTATTGAATGCTTTGGCTGTATGTATTTATATGCTATCGCCCCGATCGACCCTACTCAGCTAGGAATTTTCGCCTGCCTTTAAGGTGATAGTTGATAGGCGCCAAAAATGGCTCATAACATGGCTCAAAATATGTAAGTGGCTCAAAATGGCTGAAAGTATGTAAGTTGCTTTATCAAAATTGCCCGATCTTGTTCGATCTTCTGAAAAGATTGTCAATTGACCACACGACACGTGAAGATACCCATAACTCGTAATGGGATAACTATCAAGGATATCGTCAAGTGCGGTTTTAAAGCTTTTCAAACTGGTGGTTATGTAAACGTTGCTTCCTCATTGCAAACATTATTTGACCGCTGATCAACATTGATTTACTGCCGGTTATAACACCAATCTGCGTTGTCCCGCTTCTTTTGTTACGAGCAATATGACTGAACGGCTTCAAACAGATGTTATATTTACTGACTTGTCTACAGCCTTCAAAAGGGTGACTCAATTACTTTCTTCGCCGCTTCCCTTTTGAATTTTGCGCCCTGTAATATTATTTGTACACGATCAAACCTTCGAGGACTACAACGACTTGACGAATCCACGGATAACTACACGGCAAAATGCGTAATTATTAATTTTATTCTGGTGACAATTAGTTTGATTGTATTGTGAGATTAGTCTTACTCACTGTTTTCGAAAGATGTGGTGTTTTTATGTCTTTTTGCCGCACAGGTTTTCCCCTATCTATTGTAAGTGTTCGCTAGTGAGTTTTGAGTGTTTTTAAGATTGTCGTATTTAATTATCGTGTTGAGAATAAATGTGCAGGAAGTGTTAGTATATGGTCACCGTTTTGTCCGTCTAACAAATCTCCCTGATAGATCATAGTGGGTTTGTTACCATAGAACGCAGCTAACCACCTCAGCGAAGTCTTCTAAACCCACCACCAAATGGACGAATGTAGCTTTGGGGCGGCCACGAGGGGTGGCGATAGCGATGGCCATTATGAACGGCGCGACAACAAACTATAGACACTCAAGTAATAGACCTAGACCGGCCAACGTGAGTCTGGCACAGTTGATGTATCCAAAACAACTGTCAAATCGTATGGGAAATGTTCGTTTTTGGATACAACATGGCGGCACGTTGTCCGGTCTATTACCTGAGTGTCTATACAACAAACTGGTCTTATGCTTAGTACAGTGATTCCTTGACTGGCTAGATCTGCACACACAAACTTTGTGCGAATTCAATTATCAGGCAACCATCAAACTAAACGCTCGATAATTTGCGGAACGAGAACCACTAGATCTAGACTTTAGAAACAAAAGTAAGTGTAAGAGGAAAGAGAGTTTGGACAGTGAACCACAGGTAATTTGCCAGTGACTTCCGGTTTATAAAAAAATATGTCCTAACGAGAACTACTTTTCCGTTAGGACAATGCTGTATTATGTGCAGCGTCCCTGAAAAATCCCCGGTAGACGTACCGGAAGCATACACTGCTCCTACCACATTTGTTGGCAAAAACAACCCAATCCGAGTCTGTCAACTTACTCGGGGCCCGTGGACGGTGTAGTTTGAAACATCGCCATTCCTCTCTGATAAGTATCCTGAAGAAACGCAAGGCGCGCCGTCGGAACCTGAAACCTGAAGGTGATAGAGGAAGAAGCAGTCTACGAGGACACGTGGTGATGGTGAACCTGAACAATAACCAGGTCAGATAGCGAATAAGAACGCGGGAAAGAGACATTAAGTGGACCGAAAAATATAAATTGGAATTTGGTAAAGAGAAGTGCTCGAGTTTTGCTGTGTTTAGTGCGGTTATTCCCTGCCTCGCGGAAACGTTTTTGGTGAGCGTCGAATACCTTGAGGCCATTGTAGTCGGCGAGTTTCAGTGGTGCTCCTGATTGAGGTGGCTAATACTAACACTATTTTCGTTTGGACATCAAGGGTTCGATGAAGTAATTGTAAATAAAGAAAAGCTTTGGAGAAATCTATCTACACAACGTCTACTTGTTTACGCTACGTTATCAGTTAGGGGATTTTTGGCAAAAAATCACACAAAACTCTGAGATAATAGATTTAGCAGCTGGATAGAACCCTAGATAGAACCAACGAAACATCTTTGATACAACTTGTCATGCAAAAGACTTTCAAGAACCTTTGACAAGAAATTCACGATCGAGATAGGCCGCTATCAATATTTCTGGATTTGGAGTCCGTGAAAATTTTCTTCCACAAGGGAACGGTTGGAGATCTATATGATTGGAGCGACCAACAATGCTGCTCATTTTTCGATAAAGAAAACGGAGAAACATGAGGGGCCGATACAGTGCATCAACCCAACAATGGTCATTGTAAACGCATCATGGGCGAAATTAATTATACTATGCTTCTAGAAGTTGTACAGCATAATACCATAGACTAACTCTAAGACCAGTAGGTCCATACGAAAACGATTTTTTTCTTGGCTCAGTCAGTACTAGCACATCGGTCCCAAACTCAATGATGCGCCCTAATAATGAACTCTCACGAACACACTCTCAAATATTCTGTCAAAATAACACAGCAAATCAAAACAAAGGCGCAAATATGTACAGCAAGGTGCTGACTTCAAGGTGTATTTCGGACCAAACGGTTCTACAACAGTGAAGCAATTTCAAATCGCTAGTTGTATATTGATTGTTGATAATACAATACTTTATGCATTCGATCATGAAGATTTATAGTTTTGTTCGTTCGCGTGATAGCCTCCTCATCTACGGCATTGTAATCAATTTGTCTTGTTATTATTTTTTTTGCAGCCCGGACGCATTTGTTGTAGTAGCAATATAGTCGGTAATGGAGCGGATAAACCAGCCATAGCCGAGGTGGTAAATTCCGCAGAGGTTTGGATGTGGAGCTTGATGAAATTGAAACTGCATATAGGATAGCAAAGAAAAAGTCCCTCTTCGTCGAGCTAAAGTCTGAGCGGTCGAAGTTGCACGCGTTGACCTGAGACACAGTCACCGTAGGATCAAAAGCAAAAGGTGAGGAAGAATTGAAAACGCTAGAAAAGCTGGAAGACGTAATAGAAGAAGCTGTCGCGCTGCACGTGGACAACAAAATTAGTGGTGATGAAACGAAGGGTCCTCTCTTAGCTCAGTCGATAAAGACACGGCTACAAAGCAACACCATGCTGGAGGTGGCTGGGTTCGATTCCTGGTCTGGTCTAGGAATTTTTCGAAGAAGAAGGCTATCTTGATGGCGAATTTCTTGTGCAATATCGTGGTTCAGCTTGACGAAAGCTGCCGTTAAATCTGTGTGGGCCCCGTCCGTTTAGCATCAAGCAATCATACTATCAGTGATGTATGACGTGAGGCACAATAGGTTAGTTGATGTGGAACGCCCAGCTGGAAACCCGTGCTGACCGGCACTCAAAAACTACCTAAAATGTGCAAAAAGAGGGTTCATTACGACCAGTTCCAAAAGCTTCGATACATAACTTAGCGATGTGATTCCCCTGTAGTTTTCGCGTCCCACTCGCTTCGTTTTTTTTTAAATACAGGAAACATGTCGGCGTCTTTACAGCAAAAATGCCGGTAGAAAGGGACAGCTGGAATGTCTGATGAAGTGGATGCAGAAGAAAGGCTATATTCTGTTTAAGAAAAACTGACGGAATACCATCAAGTCCGGGCTTAAACGATGTTTTAAGAAGTAATGCAGCGTTCGGGATCGTTTCAAAATCCACATCAACGACGCTGAGTGTTTGATTTACCAAGAGAACATTTCTCGCGGCGGCGTTAATGATGAACGGGAAGTCACCTTGAAGGCGAGCAACTAGCAAATTTTGCCGAGAATTTCCACTCGCAAATGTCCTGATCAGTGCCAGCGGTTTCGTTATTAAAGACCATGGATGATGGTAAGCCTACTTCCTTGAGTTGTTGTTTAACATAGCTCCAAAAGGATTTCGAGGAAGATTTGTGTCGCTGTTGAACCCCGCTCACATGGCGTTGAAAATGCACACGTTAGGCGTTTGTATTCGTAGTTGAGTCTGCTATAATGGCGTTTAAGCGACAATGTGCGGTATTTAGTGAAGCACGAAGACCGTTAGTCATCCAAGGGACCCGACATAAAGCCAAGACGTGGGAAAAAGTTTGAGCAGCGATGTTAACGTCGGTTGTATCAAGAATACTCTGCCAATCCAAATGAGACAGTAATTCACCAATACTACGATAGTTAGCTCTACGGAAGTCATATGACACAGTAACACGAGTGTCAACGAAATCTCGAGCAACACAATCATCGATGGCAACCATAGGATACCGCTCCTCGGCCACTCACAAAGCAGAGATCTACAGAACGATTGCTTTCATTCACCACGTCATTAACAAGGGATGGACTTGCATTACTGTAGCTGTCCAGAAGCTGATTTGACCCTGCGTGAAAAGAAGAGCGCTCATGGTCGAGACGGAGGAAACCCCTGTGAGTTAGTGTCCATGCAATTTCCGCTAGGTCAAAACAATCACTTGAAGGTAGCCCGATCCGAAGCGGCAAAGAAAGATCGGAAAGACTGGTCTCGAGTTCGATTCGAAGGAATGTACACCGCCCAGAGAAATAGTTGATGGTCTCCAACCTGAATTGCTACCCAGACTTGTTCCGCGGGGATCAAAAAATCGTCCTCGATTGCACTTGCCTTCAGTCTGGAACTAACTGCAAAGAGAACGCCACCGTGGATGAATTGTTGATTATTCCCATATAAAGCGGATACGGAAGTAGTAGAGAGATTTAGTATTTAGGCCCAGCCCCTAGCGGTTTTGGGCCTAGCCTCAACCCTAACGTTAACCTATCGAAATCGCATTATGCAATGTTGTACTCTTTGCGTGCCGATGAAAACGATGGTGAATGAAAACTTCCGGATTGTGGTTAAGGTTTCTTTTCAAAATGGTAGAAGGAGGTTCAAACAACTCAATGAAATCTGAATCACTGTTAAGTCGCAAAGCCTCCTCTTTCGTCTTAACCAGATCATTGATTTCCTTAAGCCCAGCAGACAGTAAGGACTCGATTACAGCCCGTTCTTGTTCAGATTAGCCGTTGGCAAAAATCCTTCCAAGTCCTTGTCGAAATTCCAGACTAGATTGGGCAGGTTGAAGTCGTCCCTAACAATAGTCGTATGTGCGAATGTCGAGAAATTGATACAATATGTATCGTTTTCGTATATGTCAACAGACTACGGGAACTATTTATCGGGCAGAATGACGTGCACAATAATTTGTGCAGATCCCCGTAGCCTTCAGTTCAGTGTGACCTTTACGTCTATTTTTTTATTTGTTCTTCAGACCCCGTCGGTTTTGATATTTTTTTCTCAAATATTATGATTTAATTCTTAAACTTGAGTTTATTTCCTCTTTCATAATTATTACTAAAAATACAACAAAAGATTCGACACAACCCTCGACATACTTTTAGATCAAGAATTCAAACTTAATCTATTTGTGATATTTACATCGTTATATGTAATTGAGTGATATAAATCTAGTTTTAATTTGAAAAAAATATTATGCGTTGTCAAATTTGAGATGTCACAGAGGAAAAATGAGTGCAGAGTGAAATAACCATTGTTTCATTGTTTTCATATTTTATTTTCGACTACATTACATACTTACTCAATTTCCACCTCGGCATCGTAGGTCCCTTCCTCTAGTGTTTGAATGTGAATTTCCGAGTGATGATCTGCAAGTTCTTCCATCGTTGAAAAGCAATCATCGCAAAGATCGCACGTGTACATTGGCTTGTTTTGCACGTCGACCGATTCTTCTGCTGGTTGATGGAGAATTTCTGCTTTAATTTCAGTCGTGCTCGATTTGCCCACCCGTATTCTGCAACTTTTAAAATGCCTGTTCAGCAATGTTTTCCTCGTGTAGGGTTTTCCACAAAGACCACATTTGTACGGATAGTTTCCAGAATGACCAATTTCATGTCGCCTTTTATCGGAAAGATAACCGAATGCTTTCTGACAGAAATCACATCGATACGGTTTCTCCTTGGTGTGTACTCGCATGTGAGTTTTAAGGTTCGTTGCACACTTGAATCCTTTATTGCACTCTAAGCAAGAGAATTGAATGTCAGCTGAATGCGCTCGAAGCATATGCACGTTGTAGTTACTTTTTTTGGAAAAATCTTTATCACAATTGGTACATTTGTATGACTTATCTGAGGCTCCATGCAGTAAAAGATGAGATTTCAAGTTTCCCTTTGTGGAAAAATTCTTTTCACAGATATCGCATATGAAGCGCTGTTTGCCATCGATGTCCACTGCTGTAGCAACGAATTTATCTTCAGGTTGAGTTTGCTTTTTTACGACTTGAGGTAAATCCTGTTTCGATTGATGATTGTCTAAACGCTGTTTGAATCCACAATCGAGAAAACAAACTTCACAGACAAATCTCGATACATTTGATTGGTTGTTGTTTTTATGAATTTGTTCTGCATGCGTGCCTAGTTGCCTAAACGGAACTAATTGATCACAGCCGCAGCAATTTATTTCAAAATTTTCCGGAAGAAGTTTGTGCAATTGTTCATGGTGTCGTTTTTTGCGAACACTATTCAAAACTAGTTGACAACTATTACATGTTCGCATTCTTCTATTGACACGGTTTATTTTATGGATATTTAGCGCTTTCAGCGAACTGTGTCTCTTGTAGCAGATTTCGCACATGTACCAATCTTGAAGAGCAGTATCTTTATCCTTGTCTGGCAAGTGAACTAATCTAGAATGATTATCAAGCTCTGCTTTCGTGCCGAACTCCATGGAACAACCGCAGCACACTGTACTTTCTATTGTCGATGTTGCGATATCAAAATCACCCGTTTCAAAGTCTTCATCTATCGCTTCGTAGTCCTCATATTCGTCATATTCGTTATCCTCCAATACTTCCACTTGCATGTTGATAGATTGGTCTTCATCGTTATTGCTACCTTCATGACAATTTAAAGGTGAATCATGCCCACCCAATATATGCTCAACCTCGTATTTGTCATCAGTTTGTGCTTTGAAATGTTCACTATTTGCGACTGGTTCCGAAATTTCAGTCAATTCCTCAATTAAATATTCTTGTTCGTTGATCGGAATCTTCTGTTGTACTACTTCTTGTTTTACAATTATCATTGGCGATTCAGTATATTCAGTATTTGTATGACAATACTCTTCGTGATTGCTTACTGGGCTAGAATTTTGCACAACTGGATAGTTTGCTTCATTGTCGGTCTGGTCGAAATTTGACAACTCGGTGTGCTTCATTTGCATAACTGATGCGATTTGCAATTCGGACTTGATGTTTTGAGTGGGTTCTAAGAGGACATCAGTTTCTTCCTGTAAAGCTGATTTATCTGTGATGCTTGTATTGGGTAGTATAACTTCATGTTCCGCTTTTTCTACGATGTTGTCGACAGAATTTAAGCTTATCTGACTCTTCTGAACAAGATTCAAAATCTTCCTGAGCTTTCGATCGGTTTTGCGACATTTTTCACGGATCTTGTAAGCATCCTTTAGGGCACTTAAGCACTCACTGCACACCATTTCCGGCAATCCATCACCTTTGTTGACCTACGGTAGCAATACAATATAGAGTCCAGAAGTCCAATAAAAGTAATTTGAGAGCTTACCGCAATTCCAGCGCAGTCAACAATCATCGCAGACGGAGTGACCGTGGTTCCTGTAGTAGAATTAAACAGCGAAGAAAAAGCGTCCCCGTCATCTTCCATGCACACTCGGCAGATATCTGTTGTATTCATTTCGTAATATAATTATTCAAACAAATCATAATTCATACAACAAATGCCATAAATACTACGTAAAGCTTATTATTATGTTACAATTTGAACCAACAGCAATCAACCCTTATTTTTGTGTCATATACACGCTAAGAGCGAATAACCCAAATGAAGGTAAACAATAGCCGAACTGAACTGAATATAAATTTAGAAATACCACACTGGCAAAAAATAAGCATCGAAATTCATAAGACTTGCCTTAAGGAAAATCATGAACTCACCCGCATAATGAAGAACAATTTGGTATATAATCGAAACTATATTTCGAAAGTAAGATATATTATAACATTTTATGTTATTGTTGTCGAATAGTTTAATCTCATTTTCACCATACAACCTCTACATTAACACATATTGTTAACGTATGCCGTATTGTCTTTGAAAGGTTTTTCATTGTTTGCACTCGGTCTGGATTATATACCAACTTTTTGGCATAGAGTACAGCAAAAAAATTTGTTCGTGAAAATTGCCATTTTTTTATGGTAACCTAACTTAACCGCCTATTCAGCATATTGTTATTGGCCTTTTACCATCTGGAATATAGTTAAAACTATATAGGAGATTGTTAGTTTATAGTTGTCAACTATAAGAGCAAATGTCGTAACGATAACGGAAGCAGTCGTCAACAATGAAATGGTCTAGGAATGGTTTATGAGGGCACTGTATGACGATTATGATGATGATGATGATGATGATGATGATGATGATGACGATGATGATGATGATGATGTGATGATGATGATGATGATGACGATGATGATGATGATGATGATGATGATGATGATGATGATGATGATGATGATGATGATGATGATGATGATGATGATGATGATGATGATGATGATGATGATGATAATGATGATGATGAAGGACCTTATCCATGTGTGTGACCATGTCATTCTCAGTTAGATTTCTAAAGGAATTCTTAAAAATGTCATCAAACCGTATTTTTAATTTCATTGTTGTTTGTGTATAAAATTCGAAAGGTATAAAACTGCGCCTTAATGACTTGTTCAGACTTCATGTTGGTTATAACATGTTACATGTTATAACGGTTGCTAAATAATTTCAACAATAAATTCGTCATCAAGAAAGGCTTATAAAATATTATAATAACTGCTCAGTCTGGCCAGGGTTTAAGTTTTTTTATGGTCAAATCAGGGGGTGAGTAACTCTGCCACGTTGTGTTTGTGTTGATCGTGTACGAATGTGTTTCTTGGGTGGCAGAAGGTGTTTTTGTATTTTCACAAACTACAATCGAAAATTTATGCTTATTGGCAACCATGCACGGTTCAGACGTTTAATACATGCTCACAGTGCTCACATATGCATCGTCTGAATTACATTTGTGTAAGCGAGAGGGAAACAAAAACAAACAATCGATTCGTGTAAGTGGTGCCAGATATGAATTTATCTTTCATGTGGTGGCGAGTGTGTTTGAAGTGTGGCGAATTGTGTTTTTAGGGTGCTAACACAAGGTGGTCGAGTGACTTACCCCCTGACGCCTCCACTTATTCTTTCATGTGGCGACGAGGTGTTTGAAGTGTGGTGGATTGTGTTTTTGAGGGTGTCAATACCATGTGGCCTACGACTTGTATTATTGCATTATTCAACCCAATCAACATCGGTAATGGGATCGCATCACAATTGTCACGTCAACGTTGTTTTCCCTGTTTTGCTTCTTCGCTTGCGCTGATGTGATTCAGACCATGGACCCAGTCCGTGTTCAGACGATGCATATGTGTGCGTAGATAAAACGCACAAAACAACTGAAACATCTAGTGTGTAAGGCATCGTGGCTCAATGAGGTCTATACAGGTGGAGACAGGCTAAGTCACTCGACCACCTTGTGTTACCACCCTAAAAAACACAATCCGCCACACTTCAAACACACCACATGAAAGATAAATTCATATCTGGCACCACTTACACGAATCGATTGTTTGTTTTTGTTTCCCTCTCGCTTACACAAATGTAATTCAGACGATGTATATGTGAGCACTGTGAGCATGTATTAAACGTCTGAACCGTGCATGGTTGCCAATAAGCATAAATTTTCGATTGTAGTTTGTGAAAACACAAAAACACCTTCTGCCACCCCAGAAACACATTCGTACACGATCAACACAAACACAACGTGGCAGAGTTACTCACCCCCTGGATCATGGTAACAACCCAAGTAACCACAAGCATTATATTATTGCACTTATTCAACCCAAAGTCAACATCCGTAATACGGGTTCGCATCAATTCAACAGTTGTCAAGTAGTAAAGCGTAAGATAAGCTTAAAAATGTAATGATGCATTACCAATGCAATAATGCTACTTTAGCAATGTCTTATGGCATTACAAAATATATTGCATTATTTCGATCTTAGCGGGGCCCTTTTCAGCTTTAATTCAACTTCAATGACGCACTAGACGTAATGCATATGCCCTATATATGCACGCTATTACAGCCTCGTGGTTTCTTGGGAAAGACTATTCCGATATTATGGTAAATTTTCAATCAACTATTTTTAATGGGTGTTTTGACCATGATCATAGTCAGTTTATAATCACTATACTGTAATAGTCATCCTAATCCCCAATAATGGTAAAATTGACTATTGCCCTTTGCGCAGAAAATTTTACTGTTATTTCAGCGCCATCCTCTGCGCTACTTCGGTTGTTTCTTAAATCTTGTTGGTGACAACGACGTACAATTCTTTATGATCCAAAGAATAGTACGCCGAAAACGCGAACTAAATCAAACAAACCACCGAAGTGGTGCGAAGGATGGCGCTGAAATAGAAGTAAAATTTTCGACGCCAACAGCAATACCAAATTGTCTCCACTGTAACTGGCCAGTACCCATTCATGGGTAAAAAAGTACCCCTTTTTATGGAAGTTTATGGAGCTGTCAAAAAAGTGGGTAAAATGAGATTACAAATAAAGCGTACTCTTCACCCATTTTAAAAACACTTTAGGGAAATAACAATGGGTATATTTTTACCCTTTAATGGGTGAAAAATATCATAGCGTAATTTTCCTGTACAATTTTGTTTTGATGCAGACGTGCGAAAAAGTAATCGAAAATCTCAATAAAAATGGAAAGTTGGCGGCTCTGATAACTCGATGTATCATGGTAATATGAATTTGTAACATTCACTGAGTTTTAACTAATTTGAACGCTCTTGTAGGATACTGAGACAGCTATGGAAGAACAGTTGGCAAGATATTTTGCCGGGAATGTTGATGTGGCGCCCCATCTTATTTTCAAGCAAAACACTTCTTCATTTAAGTCGAATCACAAGTCATCCCCTGTGGGTCTGATTCTATCCGGGCGCTGGACACACTGTTCAAAGCGTTTTCCATTTTTAACATTCGTCTGCCAGCAACGGTACAGAAAATGCTAGACTTCGTCGAAATTATGTGCTACAATATCAAAACAACCCGCACTCGGCAGATGGTCAACCGTTTAGTCTCATCGTTCAGAGAAGCAATCAATGGCGATGAAAGCGATTCTGAAGATTAATTTTATTTGTTATTCTAACGTCTAAATATTATAGCGTATATTATATAATAACTTTGCTACATTCCTGTTTAACATGTACATACACTTGAAAAGTATAATAAAACAAATTCGTATGTTTTATTCATCAATGTTTCATTTCAAAATATTTATCCACAATCATTTCGTGGTTCTCCATTAGAAAAATCTCAAAATGGGTGTTTTTTACCCATTCCCTAAATATCCCTCGTTTTAGAAATGGGTAAAAAGTACCCTTCGATCTGACGTTTACCTTATTAACCCATTATTGGGTAAACACATTTTACCCATTAAATGAGTTTAACCATTTTACTTCGAAATGGGTAAATTTTTACCCATTAATGGGTACTGGCCAGTTACAGTGTCTGCGAACTGAAGTTTTGGTAGACTGTTTACGTCCTTTTAGGTTTTCTCATCTTATCGTGTTTGACGTTCTTGACACAAATTCAACGTGTGAGGCTAATGTGTAGCAGTGCAAATTCGTTATCTCTTTCATTCCTTTGCTGCTCAACGACTTGACGCAGGGTTTCATCAAACGATATCATTCGTTTAATACAACAGGAACAAAAGAGATGACAAATTCAATGGGTCTCGCCGGTTTACACTTCTAGATACAAGTTTGTATCGTTTGCATGCGCGTTGAAGTAGCAAATTCAGTGCCAAATTATCGCTGAATTTCCAATTTTTAAGTACATAAGCATAATTTTGATAATCTTGTGTGAATTCTCCACATCAGAGTGGTCGACAACTTAACATTGAAGGCATTATTGAATAATACTTTGTGGTAAGTTCTTCATTTTAGTTCTGGCCCAAGTACATCAATTTAATGTACTTGATTTTGTATATGTAAACAGTACACTATACATATTTTTACGAATTGTTATCTGTTATAGGTAAATCAAATTCACTTTATTATAACTATGCGTAGCAGAACCGAACTAGTCACAACTCAGCTGGAAGGTTCCGAGTTTGAGGATGAATCAGATTTTGAAGACTCAGAGGAAGATTGGAAACCGGCAAAGGGTGAACAGGTGAGCAACTTACTAACTTCTGACGATAATATAAAAACCCGAGGTTCTAAATATAATTTTAGAAACCAAAGAAAGTAAAAACTTCCGGACGCGGTCGAAAATCGACCGGTGGAAACAAAAACGGAGCAAAAAAACGTGGCCGCAAATCAAATAAAAAGGCCAAAACGAAGTCTAGTGATGAGGATATCAGTGACGATGACACATCGGAACCAGAATCCGGCACAGCTAAGAAAACAAGAAAAACGGTACCAGAAAAGGCTGTAATTTTGTGTGGAATGTTATTATTGAGTGTTGTTTTATTCTTACAGCCTAAGAAGCGAGCAGTCTCGAACCAATCGTCAAACGTTAAGCCAACTGTTTCCCCGTCTTCTCAGCCTACAGCAGAATCTATTCCGGAACCAACAACATCAATGCTCAACACATCCGTGAGTGCAGCCAAGCCTCAGCCGCTACAACGCAAGATCGTAACTCCCTTGAAAAGCTTTCCGGATAAATGTGGCTATCTCAATCTATTCATCTTTAAAGGCGACTTGAAGGACGGTATCGTAAACAATGCTCAAGTCTGTCTATGGCGGCGAGACGGTTCAAGTTTGTTGCAAAAGTACCTACGAGATAAAACTGTTGTATCGGATGTCCCGAAATTCAATTCGTCAATGGTGGTAAGTAGAAGAGTCCAAGATTATTTGATGATATTGTTTTGAGAAGGAAATAATTTCTCAACACCTCTGCTAGAACAAAGTTGTTAAGAGAAAGTATTGGTAGTTCCGTTAGCGTATGGCAGACTGTGAAAATTGAATAGAAGTAGTTTGAAATTGAGCGGACGGCATTGTGAGGTAGTATTTCGAAACAGGCACACAATCTTTTGCCAAGCATCCCCATGCGGAGTAGGTCAAGGCAGGAACGAATGCAGCACCTAGAGCCTCATGGTGATGAGAATTTATTGCCTTCTCAAAACAACATCATCACAGATCGTTACCCCGCGTATGGGAGAATATAAAGAAAGACTATATCAGCCAAGATTATTTATTTTCTACCGGTTCATTTGCGGAATCGCATTGGTTCCAGTTTTCATGTAGATTATTTCATGCAATGAGTGGAAAAAAAATAAATGGGGCTAGTTGATGAAATATTAGAACTCCTTAAGCTAGGAAAGTATTGCCCTAGATTGCCTATACTTTCAAAGATTACCGTTTAAGAAACGAGCGACGAGACGATCCGAGTCTCGCTTAGGATAGCGGCTCTTTTTTTTGCATTAATTCCATAGGGATCAGAGATGGTTTCAATTATTCATTCATTTTTATTTCATTTGCGGATAACTTCTTTCATCATCAGATTTCTGTTAAATAATGTATGTATTCTACTTTGGAGTTTTAATATACCTTATTTTATCCTTATTTTTTCATATTTTTAGTACTCATGCTGGGAGGATCGGCGAGCTGATGAGTATTTGGAGGTCAAAGTCCGATGTCTTGAACAATCCAAACAGATTCGCGTAGAACTGACGGATGTAGACGAACTGGAGGCCAAATCGAAAGAGGAATACGAAAATTACGTCTCCATATATGGCACTCCAGCGCCCCGTTCTAGCAAAACGAGAGATTGCAATGATGCAGCTACTGCTGACGGTGCTAGTGGAGATGACGATGATGAAGACGAAGATTGCGATGAAGAGGACGGTATGGATGAAGCCGGAGACGATCTTGTTGATGGCGAAGGCGATGAATATGAAGAAGAAGAAGAAACCGAGGAGGTTCCACAAGAGGAGTGAATTGTATATGATGTGTATTTAGTTCCTTATAGTTAACTGAAAATCGATGAAGCTTTGAGATCCGGATTTCATGGGCGCTATGCAAAATAGCATTTTAGGTAAAATACGACCCAGTGTATAGCTATATGCGATGGCTTATTCCTTTTCTTTGCTATTTTCTTACAATATGTATTGGTTGTACAGCCACATAATAATGTGTAATATGTCGAAATAATTCTAGTTGTAAGTTAGTTTTATGGATTGAATGTGTTATTTTTTTTAAATAGAAGTAATGAATTGCAACGACTCCTATCTATCTTCTGTCGGTCCAGTAAGAAACTTGAAGAACCAGCTAGCGGAAAATGATAAAATTCTTTACAGTGTGGAAAGAAGTATGCATTGTAGAGCATCTTTTTTTAACGCATAGAACGCTTATCTGATTTTTTCTTTTTTCTTTTTAACGGCAGTATAATTAAAAATTCTTTATAACGTACCAATGTAATCGATTAAATATTCATTGTTTTAAATGGAAAAATATCAACCGATGCAATATGCATGAACATATAGGTATTCGTGGAATAAACCTTCATATAAATTCAAAATAACTGTTTTAGGGCCGATATTCTTCAAGTGAAAAAGAAATCATCAACAAGATGTAGATTAAAACCAATAACGTAGGACGACGTTTATGCAGGTGTTCCATCCGCCAACGTTGTAGCTTTCTCACGCTCCGCAAACCAGAATAGACGTTTTATGGATTCTATGACATTAACGGCTGAATCGACGACCTTCACCCCGTCACGGTGGAACATTACCGTGTGACCTCTCATTACGATTTGCTAACGAATAATACATTGTTGGACATACCGCGATTGTACTTGACCTCAATTGGGGGACTGTTCGGGCAACATTTAACTTCGAGCTTCACAACACCTTCAGCTCGATATTCATCACAGTTTGATCAGCAGCCACCACTGTACCGCTGGCTTTGAGCTGCATATAGAACAACACCTCACGGTCTTTCGTAAAGTGACGCGACGGTCCAGAAGCGAATGCCCATCGGTCGTTGTTGCCGCCATGATTGGTTGCCAAAACGCCAAACCATTCTTCATCGGACATTGTCTTGCAATGTGCCCGAATTTATGGCAATGTCTGCACTTCGGTCCTTTACTTCGTACCTTGCTTCTGTTTGCTCGGGGTGGTCTTCCTTCCAACAAACGCTGTCTTTTCATTGATTGAGTACTGCTTTGAAGAAGCTTCGTTTTTATGATGTCCCCAGTAATCTTCGCTCCGGAATTCTGGATAGCCATTATCATTGGACAGTCTTCCGGGTGTCCAACGAGAAAAAGTGCATCCTACCCATCCGTCTGAGATCTCGGAAACCAATGCCGGTATGTTGATGAGCAGTGCAGACACGATCTGGGTCTCCATGGCATCACAGTGCGAGAGGTTTATCGTGAACGAAGCTGTTCACGACTATTCACGGAGGAAGTTTCGAGTCCGACACGCCGTGTCTCCTCAAACGCTACTTTCAGCTTTTTTATTTGGGTCGTAGAGTTAGTCTATGGTAGAACTGGAGTTGAACTTTGTGTATACCCTGTTTACTGTTCTAATTGCACTGCCGGTCCAGAGTTCCTGGCAGACTTCAGCCTCTTTACAAGTACGTAGTTTGTAGGATCCAGTAACAGAATATTCTTCGTAGCTCTCTATCCTTCGCTGCATCAACTGCCGGATACATTCCGTCTCCATTGGGTTTCGGTTTCATTACTTCAATCAGCTCCTCCAGTTTGCGAAATCCAAAACAAATATCCATGTAGACCAGTTTTCGATTGAATGAAGACTTGAAAAATGCTTGTGGAATTCGCTGGGTGTGACCCTCTTCTGGATTCGACATCTTTATATCTCCGGAACAAGTTATAATGATCTTCAGAATCTATAGGCCCATAACCCATTAGAACGAAATAACGAAATGAACATTTGGACTAATATCGTTGATGAGGGTTTGACTGACAAACGTAAACAATGGCTTTTTCCGCAAATATCTCGTCATTGAAAACTCGCCTAATCAATCCACCACTGGCCATTTCGAAGAGGAAGAGCTCACCTATTCGCTAGAGTTGAGGCTTACATGGGCAGCCTCGTGCTACGAGAAATTTACGGAAGAAACCATTGTTTACGTTTGTCAGTAATGTGGGATAGGATTATGGTCAAACCATGATAATAACTGCAGAGGACTAAAACCGCGTGATAAAACTGAAAAAGAGTTAGCAGGAAAAAACACGTCTTTATTTTGTTATAATAAGCTTCATTTGACACTCTTGTTGTTTTTCTTTCTCACCAGCCCTCGTGGCTGAACTTGTTTTGTCAGTGTATCAGCGCCCTTAGACTGAATACTGACACTCCTCCTCGACGTGGACGTCCGACTAGCTTCTCTCTGAACTGCTGCATTTTTGTTGGACTGGGCGGCTTGGTGAACACAATAGAGCAATAGCGTAGCTGAATCTCTCCCCGAGCGCGAAGGTCCTTCGCATGGTGATATTTTGTTATATATGCTTGCTCCTCTTGTTCTGTCTCTTCAACGACACAAAGTCAATGCAGCTAAGGTTGTCTTCCTCAACGACTGTAGGCGAATGCTGTATGTGCCACACTGCTTCCTGTGCCGCTTCCGAAAGTGCAACGTACTCCGCTTCCATTGTTGACGTCGTTACGCAACCTTGCTTGCGGCTTGCCCAACTTACGCTTGCTTCAATGATCTGGTACACGAAACCACTGGTAGACTTCCGGTCAGTTGAGTCACCAGCCCAGTCGGCATCACTGTACCTGATCAACACCAGGTCCTTCACGCGGTCACTTCTCAATCTCAGTTGATAGTCCTGTGTGGCCACTAGATAGCGCACCACGCGCTTCAATTCCACCCAGTCACGTTGCGCAGGCTTGCTGGTCTTTCTGCTGAGGATTGATACTGCTGCTGCTATGTCTGGCCTTGAATTTGTAGCTACGTACAGCAGCGCACCAACGAGGCCGTGATACTGAGCATTGTCAGCCAGTGCATCAGCATCCTGCTGTCTGAAATACCCGGGATCCAGTGGGTACTTAGACGTCTTCGCACAATTGAGACCGAATCGACCCGCAATCTCTCGTATGAAGCACTGCTGACTGAGCGAATACATTCCACACTTATCCTTCGTTACCTTGATTCCAAGAAACAGGCTCACCTCGCCGAGAGAGGAGATCTGAAAATGTCGCTGTAGCTCCTTCTCTAGTTGCACAATCTGCTGCCCGTCTCTGCAAACGACGATCATATCGTCGACATAAATCAGTAAGTAGATCCACATACCGTTACTAATCCGTTTGATAAACAAACAAGCGTCTGCTTCCGACTGTTCGAACCCGAGACCGATCAGAGCTTCCTCAACGGTCGAGTTCCAGATTCTGGCTGCCTGCTGAGTCTGTAGAGGCTTGCACACTAAATTTTCTTTACCCGCCACCGAGTAGCCTGGGGGTTGACGCATGTAAATGTCTTCTTGCAACGTCCCGTTCAAGTACGCATTCTTAACGTCTACGTGTCGCACTTGGAGTCCCTTGATGTCCTGCAACAGTGAGCAGAACCCGAAATGTCTGTTGCAAAGCTACTGGTGCATGCACTTCACTAAAATCTTCACCGAAACGTTGCGCAAAGCCCTGGGCAACCATGCGTGCCTTGAAACGCACTGTTCGCCCGCTGGAGTCCTTTTTCTGCTTATAAACACATTTCGACCCAATCGAATGTCGTCCTGGTGGCAACGGAACCAGTGTCCACGTCTTATTGGACAATAGTGACCGGTATTCTTCGTCCATCGCTTTTACCCACTCTTTCTTATTAACACTCTTCATCGCTTCCTTATAGCTATTTGGATCGCGCTCATCCAATTTAACTATGCCCACGACGAAATCACTTAGCTTCTTCGGTAGAATACCTGCATTGGCTCGCTGCGATTTTCGTGGACCCAGCTCTTCACCGGCACCGTCGTCCTCTTCACCATGATACAAAGCTTCATCTTCAACTTCGTGGTAATCTTCGTCAGTGTCTACGTCAGAGAATCCACGAAAATCTGGATCACCATCACTATCACTCACTTGATCTTCTTCTTTTTCTTCACTTTCCGCATCGATGAACTGGAACTCCTCCCGTTCTTCCGAAGAAACTGCTTCCCGTTGATACGTTGAATCTTCGTCACAAGTTTCGGCCCTCTTCTTCGGTCTGGCTCCGGACTCCTCCTGAAACTTCACTCCAAGCTCGAGAAATTTTGCATCTCTGCTGATGATAATTTTTCCCGTCGTCTTGTTAAGAAATCGGTACGCCTTCGATCCGCTAGCATATCCGACGAAGATCAACTTTTCAGCTCTGCTCTGCAATTTTCTTCGTTTGACGTCCGGCACGTAGACGAACGCTTCGCATCCGAACACTTTCAGGTGGCTTAAGTCCGGTTTCTCGCCACACCATAACTCCATTGGTGTCTTCTGTACCACCCGCGACGGAAGGCGATTCTGGATGAAGGCGGCTGCCGCAATTGCCTCACCCCAGTACCGTTTGGCGAGCCCGGCATCAAGTAGCATGCACACCGCCATCTCTTGAAGGTACCGGTTCCGGCGTTCGGCGACGCCATTCTGTTGCGGCGAGTATCCCGCAGTCAGCTGCATCTCTATTCGCCTCGTCTCGATAAAACTCTGCAAGTTTCTTATTGACGAATTCGGCACCACGATGGGAACGGATGATCCGTGGCTTCCGACAGACCTTATTCTCGACGAGCCGCACGTAGCTTTTGATGCCCTGCTTTGCTTCCGCCTTATCCTTCAACAGGTAAAGAACCAAATACCTGCTGAAGTCGTCGATGAGCACCATGAAGTACTTGTTCCCTCCGGAGGTGACGTTGCTCATCGGTCCGCACAGGTCTGTAGTGAATAAGTTCCAGTGGTTGAGTGGTTCTACGGTCTGCGTGCTGCGGGAATGGCAAACGAGCCATCTTCCCTCCAAGCAATGCTCGCACACGATTTTCATGCCGCAGTTGACAAGCTCCATGCCGGTAGCTAAATCTTCCTTCTGTATGGTCCAACGTATGGTCTGCCCAAATCTCCGATGCCACGTATGCTGACAATGCGTAGTTGTGACAACGTCCTACGGCGACTGCAGCCTGCTCCGAATCTTTCAGCGTATACAGACCTCCATTACGACCACCAACAGTCACGACCTTGCCAGATTTGTCAAAAATTTCCACACTGTTCCGTTTGAATAGCACTTCGAAGCCGTTATCAGCCATTTTGCTTACCGATAGGAGTCCACTATCGAGATCCGGTACGAACAGAACGTTTTCCAGATGAATATCTACCTTTTCTCCCGCACCGTTGATACCTGATACGGAACCAGTACCTCGTCCGCCTGACTGCGAACACTTTCCGTTCGCCATCATCACC
This sequence comes from Aedes japonicus, assembly GCA_034211315.2. Lineage (NCBI taxonomy): Eukaryota > Metazoa > Arthropoda > Insecta > Diptera > Culicidae > Aedes > Aedes japonicus. Next base: position 26,941 of record JASCZW010012005.1, read on the forward strand.
TGTACGCCTCGACGACTGCTCCAGGGCGTCGAAAAACTTCCGTTACCTGTCATGTGGCACGATGCACCACTGTCCACCGTCCACGAATTATTTTGTTTCACTGCTGCACAGGTGATCTGCGTTTCTTGTGCGAAAAACTAACCGCTTCAATATTCGTCGCCTGCTTGGCCTTCACTGGGACTGGATTGCTGTTTCGACCACCGTTACCACCTGGCTGGCTCCTGGAAGGTCCGCTGTTATCCTTCGCTGCTTGCCATTTTCGGCAGTCCTTTTTAAAGTGACCGGGTTTCTTGCAAAAGAAGCAAGTCTTGTCTTTGCTCACTCTTTGCGTTTTCAACACCTGTTCACCTCCGGCCAGCTTTCCTTCTCGTACCAAACGCCTCTGGTATCGTCGACAAGCTTCGATCGGACGAGCTCCATTTTAATGTCCGCATCCGGACGTGCCTCCAATGCTGATGCGAGATGGTGATATGATTCGGGCATACTTCGCAAAACCATTGCCACTTTTAACTTTTCCTGCAGCTCTAGCCCGGCATTCTGAAGACGTTCAAATAGGGAATCCATCTCCAGCAAGTGTTTTTCCACGTCGCCTGCATCCGAGAGTTTAACGTCGCACAACCGGATCAACAATGATAACTGTGACGTCGTCGTCGATTTTTCGTGGTAAGCTTTCAAAGCTGCCCACACCGCTGCCGCAGAAGTACAGTCCTTAATTATCATGTATTGCACAAGCCTATGGTAGCACGAGCTTTCTTGTCCGCTTTGCTCCACGGCACTGTTTCAGGTTCCGGCTTTGGTTCTCCTACGACATGCCAGAGATCCTCGCGCACAAGGAACATTTCCATTTGAAATTTCCATGTCGCGTAATTTGTGTTGCTGAGCTTCGCTAGCGAAAACTTTCCCGCATCCGCCATTTTGCTCCCACCGACAACTTTCCGCCGACGTGAACAACACACACGGCTAGCCAGAAAACCAGGTACTTCGACGACCGACAAACTTTCCACAATTTCCGGTTCAAAACAACACTTTTCCACGTTCCGCCTCTGGGCCCATAACCTGTGGGAAGGATTATGGTCAAACCTGACAATAATAACCGCAGAGGACTAAAACCGCGTGATAAAACTGGAAAAAGAGTTAGCAGGAAAAAACACGTCATTATTTTGTTATGAAAAGCTTCATATGACACTCCTTGTTGTTTTTCTCTTTCTCACCAGCCCTCGTGGCTGAACTTGTTTTGTCAGTGTATCAGCGCCCTTAGACTGAATATACTGACAAGTAAGACCCTAGTGAAAAATCTTTGTCGATATATTTTCTATGTAATATTAAGGACTACTGTGATCTTATTCCGGTTTGTACGCCTACTTCACCCTTGCTTTCGAAAGGGGACTATTGAAAATCACAAATGGAAGGTAATGTCTTATAATTACGTTTTGTAAACTGAATTCACTACCCGCATAATTACAAACCATTCCTGGAGCATTTTCCTTATTGTTGGTGATCGTTTCTGTTATTGTTACGGCATTAACTTTTATAGTTGACAACTATAAACTAAACCAAGGCTCATGTTTAAGTCCTGGTCCATACCACCGTTTTTGACCCACAACGGAATAGTGAGGATTACAGGTATGTACAGTTTGATCTTGCAATTAGGAGGAACTATACGCCATGGCAAGCCCTTCACTGGTGGTGGCTTCCCATCACATCACATCACATCACATGATGCGCCCGGTGAAGAAGGAAAGGATTTGGTATCTACCTTAACAAGACGCAGCAAAACCCACACAGCCTTTAGAAAAAGGAATTTGACAGGGGGTGAGTAACTCTGCCACGTTGTGTTTGTGTTGATCGTGTACGAATGTGTTTCTGGGGTGGCATAAGGTGTTTTTGTGTTTTCACAAACTGCAATCGAAAATTTATGCTTATTGGCAACCATGCACGGTTTAGACGTTTAATACATGCTCACATATGCATCGTCTGAATTACATTTGTGTAAGCGAGAGGGAAACAAAAACAAACAATCGATTCGTGTAAGTGGGACCAGATATGAATTTATCTTTCATGTGGTGGCTAGTGTGTTTGAAGTGTGGCGGATTGTGTTTTTTAGGGTGGTAACACAAGGTGGTCGAGTGAATTTGATAGGTTTGTTGTACAGAGCAAAGTGGTTTTTTTTTCAATCAATTATTGATTGACCGTTGGCAGCCTCAATATAAAGAAGGTTAGGTATTGATCAGGGAGTGGTACCGAACTGCCACGCAGTTGCCACCCTAGAACACAATCCACCACACTTCGAACACACTCGCCACCACGATAGATAAATTCGCCAGTCTGGCACCAGCCACAATGAACCGATTGTTTTGTTTTGTTTCCTCTCGCGTACACAAATGCAAATCAGATGATACATATGTGAGCATGTACATTAAACGTCTGAACCGTGCATGGTTGCCAACAGGCATACACTCCTTTCGATTGTGGTTTGTGAAAACACAAAAACACCTTCTGCCACCCCAGAAACACATTCGTATATGATCAACATAACCACAACACAAATATAATCAACGCGACGATCAACAACATGAACAATTGCAACGACATAATCACATAGTAACGTGGCAGAGCGCCACCCCTGGTACGATCCATCCTATCGAGAATAGTTGAAGATATCAATAACTATTGTCCAATAGTCCTATACTATTTATAGCCCACATATTGGGCTACTCGCCTTGAAAAATGGCGTCACAAGAGGAAAGGCTTCACTTATTATCCAATGTGTAGTAATCCAAGGACTGGCGAGCAGTTCTAGAAAGCCATTAGGGCGAATCTGCCAACTGAGATCTTCCGGGCCTATTTCTTATCCATAAACCAATCACCACATGTTTTTGTTTCAATATTTGTAGAGATAGCCAGCACTGTTGTGTTTCGATCTGTACCAAAGAACGCCTCGTAAGTTTTATATTTGTTACCACAATACGTAATCGAAATCAAATAG
>JASCZW010012006.1:0-29966 GCA_034211315.2 Aedes japonicus
AAAAATTAAACGTAGGTGTATATTTTTTATTAAACCCTCATATCTTCAGTTTCTACCGTGGTTTTTTGTTCTGTGTAGAAGCATTTCATTGACAAAGCATTGATCTTCAAACTACGCCGTATTCTGTCAGTTTGAACGTTATTTTATCTTACATAACCTTAGATTAACTTCTTGTGCATATGTAGCACTGAGAGTAACTCAAGCATTCCCCGTTCTAGACTAAGAAGGGGTTCAAACTTCTATCAGAACATGCTGCTTTCCTCACGAAATACACATTTTGTCAGTTGCCAGGAAAATTCCCATGTTTGGTTGAAATTTCTGTTTTATTTTTATGAGCCTCCCCCTCTTTCTGGAGAGAGGAGTCTCGAACGACCATAGAATACAAATCCTGCCTCCAAAATCCCCACATAACATATTTGGTTCCAGTTGCTTGATTAGTTACCAAAATATGCACAAATTTGAGTTTCATTTATATGGGAGCCCCCCCTTCCAGATGGAGAAGGAGTCTCGAACCACCATAAGAACCTTTTCTGGCCCCAAAAACTCCTGAATACAAATTTTTATAACAGCAGAATTCTCATGTTTGGTTAAAATTTGTGTTTAGGGGTAGGGGTCTTATATTACATGCCAAATTTGATACCATTTTCTTGATTAGCTCTCGAGGTATGCATAAATTAATGTTTCATTTGTATAGGAGCTCCCCCCTTTCAAACGGGAGAGGGGTCTCAAACCAGCACTAGAACCATTTCCGGTCCCAAAACTCCTGCGTACAAATGTTCATAACAGTAGGAAGAATTCTCATGATTGGTTTATATGTGTGTTTCATTTAAATGAGACCCCTTGCCCCCTTCTTCCAGCCCCTCTTAACCAACAAAGAAAGAGAAGGGGTGTCAAGTCACCGTATAAACATTTCTTGCCTCCAAAATCTCCACATGCAAATTTGGTTCCTCTTGATTTCTAAGCTCTAGAGTTATGTAGAAATTTCAGTTTCATTTGTATGACAGCCCCCCTTTTAGGAGAGGGGAGGATCTCAAACCACAATATAAACATTTTTTGCTTCCAGAAAACCCCATATGCCAAATTTGGTTCAATCTGCTTTATGATTTCTTGAGTTATGCAGAAACTTTTGTTTCATTTGTATGAGAGCCGTCCTTTTAGGAGAGAGGAGGGGTTGCAAACTTACAAAGAAACACTTTTTGCCTCCAAAAACTCCCACATGCTAAATTTGGTTTCCTTTGCTTGGTTAGTACTCGAGCTATGCAGAAGTTTGTGCTTCATTTTTATGGAAGCCCCCCTTTCAGAGATGAGAGGGGTCTCAAACTATCATCAGAACTTGCTCCGGTCCCAAAAGCTCAAAAGACAGACAGACAGACAGACAGACAGACAGACAGACAGACAGACAGACAGACAGACAGACAGACAGACAGACAGACAGACAGACAGACAGACAGACAGACAGACAGACAGACAGACAGACAGACAGACAGACAGACAGACAGACAGACAGACAGACAGACAGACAGACAGACAGACAGACAGACAGACAGACAGACAGACAGACAGACAGACAGACAGACAGACAGACAGACAGACAGACAGACAGACAGACAGACAGACAGACAGACAGACAGACAGACAGACAGACAGACAGACAGACAGACAGACAGACAGACAGACAGACAGACAGACAGACAGACAGACAGACAGACAGACAGACAGACAGACAGACAGACAGACAGACAGACAGACAGACAGACAGACAGACAGACAGACAGACAGACAGACAGACAGACAGACAGACAGACAGACAGACAGACAGACAGACAGACAGACAGACAGACAGACAGACAGACAGACAGACAGACAGACAGACAGACAGACAGACAGACAGACAGACAGACAGACAGACAGACAGACAGACAGACAGACAGACAGACAGACAGACAGACAGACAGACAGACAGACAGACAGACAGACAGACAGACAGACAGACAGACAGACAGACAGACAGACAGACAGACAGACAGACAGACAGACAGACAGACAGACAGACAGACAGACAGACAGACAGACAGACAGACAGACAGACAGACAGACAGACAGACAGACAGACAGACAGACAGACAGACAGACAGACAGACAGACAGACAGGACAGACAGACAGACAGACAGACAGACAGACAGACAGACAGACAGACAGACAGACAGACAGACAGACAGACAGACAGACAGACAGACAGACAGACAGACAGACAGACAGACAGACAGACAGACAGACAGACAGACAGACAGACAGACAGACAGACAGACAGACAGACAGACAGACAGACAGACAGACAGACAGACAGACAGACAGACAGACAGACAGACAGACAGACAGACAGACAGACAGACAGACAGACAGACAGACAGACAGACAGACAGACAGACAGACAGACAGACAGACAGACAGACAGACAGACAGACAGACAGACAGACAGACAGACAGACAGACAGACAGACAGACAGACAGACAGACAGACAGACAGACAGACAGACAGACAAGACAGACAGACAGACAGACAGACAGACAGACAGACAGACAGACAGACAGACAGACAGACAGACAGACAGACAGACAGACAGACAGACAGACAGACAGACAGACAGACAGACAGACAGACAGACAGACAGACAGACAGACAGACAGACAGACAGACAGACAGACAGACAGACAGACAGACAGACAGACAGACAGACAGACAGACAGACAGACAGACAGACAGACAGACAGACAGACAGACAGACAGACAGACAGACAGACAGACAGACAGACAGACAGACAGACAGACGTTTCTACGTTTCCCGTCTTGCTATTACAGATGTCGAGATTGACGAAACTGTATCGAGTTGCTCGACTCAATCGATCAAACGGAAACTTGTAACTGGTATGTCACATTTTGTCGAGTAAGAGTTTGTTTGAATGGCTCATCGAACTGATTAAAATTTATGTGGAAATCACCAGAGGCTTTTGTTGCGTGGAGCCACCAAAAATAATGTTAAGTAGAAATTGCTCGAAATTGACTAGGACCCAACCAACATCAGTGCTGAATAATTGTTTGTTCAAACATATTTGAAGAAGTTGTTCAGCTGTTTCCTCTAGAAACCTGCATACTTTCTCAAAATTTATTTGAACACGCGGTTATTCGAAACTAATGTTTGTTGGGGAGCTCTATTTGTTATGAGCATTGGGTCGAAATAACTAAAAGTAAATTGAATACTATTTCTTTTGTGATACATACTAACATTGGCCCTCAAGCCCAGTCGATCGCCACATGGAGACTTACAACAACAGTAAAAGTGAGACTTCTTCAAAACAAGAACTTCTTCAAAAATCAGGTAGAAACTTTTCAGAAGCATAGGGAGCACTTCTATGTAGCAGAAATATCTCCCAAAAATCAGAAACAAACATTCCCAGAAGCTTAGGAAAAAGCTTTCCCGAAAATCTGTAGAGGCCTTTTCAGAGCATTAGGAAGCAATTTAGGGCAGAGAACTTCTACGAACTTTGGATCTTTCCAGAAGTTTTGAAGTTCTTCACAGAAATTCAAATTAAAACTTCCCTGAAGCTCAGGAGTAAACATCCCTGAAGTCCAGAAAGAAACTTACTAGGAAGAGCTCTACCTATAATTTCACAAAAAAAATCTGGGACAAACTGCCAGACTTCCAAGAAATCACAAATGAAACTTCCTAAAAATTTATTTGGAACTCCCTAGAGGTTCGCGAAGTTCTGAAAGTGGAATTTTCCAGAGTTATAAGGGATTTTTTCCTTGAAGTTTGAGCAAGAATTGCTTAGAACTTTAGCAAAACAAACTTCCCTGATGTTCAGGAGAAAACTTTCCAAAAGTTCATAAGTTATGGATGAAACTTCCAAAGTAGAATTCTCCTCGTAGTTCAGAAGTTTGGAAAGAATAGGCGCTGGAAAAAACTTCCCCGCATTTCAGAAAAGAAAACTTACCGGAAAGGACACCCCAGCAAACATCAATGCTGAATAACAGTTTGTTCAAACAAATTTGGAGAAGTTGTTCAACATTTTCTTCTTGAAAGCTGAAGCAAGGAATTCTTCACAACTTTCACGAAAGAACTTCTCTGAAGGTCATGAGAGGACTTTCCAGAAGTTCCCAATGAAACTTTCCTTAAGATAGGTTGGAACTACCCAGAAGTGTTAGCTTTTTTGAAAGTGTTCTCGCGGTTCAGGTGATCTAAGAAGTTCAGGTAGATACTTTTCATTAGAACAGGAAGAACTTTAGGGGGCACTTCCTAGTTCAAGTTCCTTCCAAGTTCAAGCAAGAATTTTCCACAAATTCAGGAACAAGATGATTAAAATTTTCTGAAGTTCTGAAGAAAATTGTTCCAAAGTTTTGAAGGTGCAGAATTAAAAGTCTAGAAGGTAACTAAGCTCCGATAAAAACTAACCAAATATTTCTGGAAAGTTTGGTTTTCCAAGAAAATCAGAAGTGACTGCCAAGAAGTTCATGATGAAACTTGCCAAAAAATCAGGAGGAAACTCACCAAAATTTTAGCAAAAAGATTAGCAGAAGGTCAGGAGAGAGCTTCTTTGATATTCTAGAGATAATCACTGACGAATCGATGAAGCGGTCGATACAAAAATCATTCCTACGGGCATAATGATATTCATTGCTCATGACACCATATTATAGTAACATTTAGTGAACCCCATCTTCCCAACCGTTCGCATCATACAGGACACAAACTTATGTAGGAATTACAATTCCTTGATTTCCATCCCAACTCGTTTGAGATATTTGATTGGTAAGAAAATGTCACTGAAGTTAAGCAGAGAAGTATAAAAAAAAATCAAGAAGGTAACATATCAATGCATTTTTTAAACACATTCACCACCATTTAAAATATAAATTTATTTCTGGAACCACTTGCAAGAATCGCTTATTTCAAATTTCAAAACTACTTCTATTCAAATTTAACTCAATTTTACTCAATTTCAAAACTACTCCTATTCAATTTTCAAAACCTCTACCGATACTTTCTCTTCACACCTTTGGTTCTAGCAGAAATTTCTGTCCACTCCTAGGGTTGTGTGTGGTACAACGTGGATAGTTAGCCAACACTGCCAGTCACGTCCGTTACGTCCCTTAAATATGGTCTACCTTGTACGCATATCTTTGGCATATCACCATCACAGTAGGCATAGACTCATGACTAAGCATCTCCCCTTTTCTTGTCTGTCAGTGAACGAGGTAAGGCCGTCCTAAAGTATAGTGCAGCTCGTTGGGCGATTCCTTAGTTCCCGGATATTCACAGGTTGCATGTGGATAAGAAGGATATTTTAAATTTCCAAACATTATAATAGATTATATGCTTCATGCAACAACAAAAAACATGATTTGTTAAATCCTAGAGGGTTTGAGCTGTTTAGTGGAATACCTGTTACTAGAAATTAGAAGAAAAATTAGTATTTTGCATTCAATTTAACTTAGTCGAGTTATTAGTACGAGACACTGAAGAAGTCTGCACATTGTAGACGAAATACGCGTATCTGTCAAGATAAGCAAAGGTACATTGGCGGAGCTAGACAACTAGTCTGGAGGGGGCCTGGAGGGGGCCTGCCCGAAGGATTTTTTTGTTTAAAGGAATATTGAAAAGAGCGATAAAAGTAGCGTAATTGTTGGGGACAAATTGTTTTTATTGATAAATCAGAACAGGTTTAAATGAATAATAAGGTCTATTCTGCGCCTCGTTGAGTCATGATGCCTTAAAAGAATCGAATGGCGAATACCTAGGTAACCAATAAGCATTAGCATATGCAGTAAATCAACCCTAAAGCAGCATTCCAGATGCTACTAGCTTTATATTAGCATTATATCAGCATCTTTATTGCTACCTGTTGTAAAGTTGGATTTCAAATGCTATTTAAATGCCTGTAGCTTGTAATAAGCATTTCAAATGCAAAATAGCATATCATATATTGCAGTAACGCAGCCGTATAGTGGGCCAAAAACGGCATTTATGTTGCATTTAAGGCGACTTTATTGCTTGATAGGCTGCCGTTAAGACGCTTTGGAATTGCTTATAGGTTGTTTATAGCTCGTATTATTCCGTGTGGATCAAATGGAGAATGCAGTCACCTTATTCGATTCTCTTGAGGCGTCTCAACTCATCGGAGGTAGAGAATAGACTTCAATCAATATAGAGTCAAGCTTAAACTAAAAACTCTTAAAGCTATAAATTTTATTCACATGATCATTTCAAAATTTGGATTCGTTAGGATTGCGCGTTTTCAATATCTTTAAAATTGTGTCGGTTGATACTGATTCCTTCACAACTCTGAAAATTAATAAGTTATATCGAGCTAAGTTTTTAAAGAGAGTTCAGAAAATTTGAAGAACTATTTCATCAAATAACTACTGAGAATTTCACGGCAGTTCAACAGAAACATCCATGGGTAATTTGAGGTTAAACTTAAGAATTGGATTGACATTTATAGTATTCGAAATTCCATGGAAATTTTTCGAAATTTTTTGAAGATATGCCAAAAAAAAGTAAATTACTACAGTATAGGCGAAACAAATGCATCAACCGCTGTAAACTGTGTTGAATTTATAAATTTCCAGTAGTTTAAAAGTGAAAAGTTCTACAAGAATAAATTCTTCGGCAAAATCATTCATTCTTATATTTTTTTTGTAGATTGTAAAAAAACAGTTTTTAAAATTTTCTGAGATGGTGGATCAGATGTAATTTTGAAAACTGTGGTTCAACTCAACACAGTTTAGAATTCAGGTTACTTCTGAGTTTCTGTCAAAATTTCAGCTCAATCCATCCTTTGAGTGCTGACATAGAAAATGTCAAATATGACAATTTTATATGAAAAACTGTACTTGTATTTAATCTTTTCACCACCTATAACCAAAAATAGCCAACACAAATTACACCAATATACAACCTTTTGATTGGAAATTCAATCCTTTAAAAAAATCTTAAGATTAAATGTTAGACAACTGTTATGAGAAATGTAAAGGGAATTTTGAAAAACAAATCCAAGAAAATATTGAGAAGCGTTTAAAAAAATAATCGGAACACTGTCTCTACTAAGTGAATGCAGATGGGAACACACTGTTTCTACAAGCAGTATATTTCGGATATTTACCTTCAAATTTTATTCAAATGTTTTGATTCCTAGAAAATTATATTATATTTTTGACGAGTCCTGCATTGTGGCATCACTATGTTCCATTAATTAAAATATTTGTAGGAAATAACAGATAAATAATAGTTTCAAGAGGTTAACAATATTCTCAATAGAAGTAAGCCTCACTTGCGGCAAGATTTTCCCCTATATTAATGAATAACATTTCACAAAAAAGTCGAGGAAATAACTCAATTTCAAAACTTTGATAAACTTTGTTATTACCAAATTCAGTAAAATAAAATACATATAATATCATGAACAATAATGTTCATTTCAATTATTTGAGGTTTTAAAATGAATAGAAATCAAAATAAGAAGGGAATTATTTTTCAAAAACCCACTAAGTGAACAAAAAAAAGTAATTGAAATTAATAAATCAACTTGTTACAAAAAACACCGCGATATACTAGTTTTGTGCACATGCCTGCTAGGGAATTCCTAAGTGGGCCCTCTGCGGTCTAATTTCGATTTTAATCTGGCAAACTGGCAAATGTACCCTGAACGATTTCTAGGTTCATATGCGTAGCCAGGGAGAGGGCAGATGGAAGCGGGGTATCCCTGACTGGGTATTCAAATTTAGTCTTTGTGAAATGGATTCGGAAACGCAATCATCTCCCGAAAAATATAGTCATTCCAGCAAATGGGGTTTGAAAAATGGCCTTTGAGAAATGGCCTTTGGGAAATTACTCTTGGAAATTACCTCTAGAAAATTATCTTTGTAAAATAGCCTCTGGAAAATGGACTTTGGGAAATAGCATCTGGAAAATACGGGAAAGCAATACATTCCCGAATAAAAAATAAGGACAAGAATCAATTCAGGAAAATGGCGACTTTTGAATGGGTTTGGTTTCAGAGAAGTGATTATTTCCCAAAAACAAGAAGCACAAAAATCTACTGTGAAAAATTTTCCAATCCGGGAAATGACCTCTGAAAAAAGGATTCCTGGAAATGGCATCATGTCTAGCATCAGAAAAATAGTTCCCAGAAAACAATCAATTTCCCAAAAAAAAGGACAGATATCCGCTCTAAAAAAATAGTCATTCCGAAAAATGGCTCCCGGGAAATGACCTCTGAGAAAAGGCCTCTAGAAAATGATTTCAGAACAGCATACCTTTTCCGAAAAAACCGAGGACAGAGATCCATTTGGGAAAATTAGTCATTCCGGGAATTGACATCTGGGAACTAAATACCGATAAACAAAATTTTGGAATTTGGATAATGTTTATAGACTGGGAATCGATGTTCAACACAATTTTGAAATCCAAGATGGCGACTTCCGGTTGTCGTACCATGAAAAAAGTCCCCTCCTCCCCATTAAAATCCGGGCTACGCCCATGTCTAGACACTGTCTAGTTATTATATGCGGCGATTGAGTATATTTCTCATCCTAGCTCAATAAATTAATGTGTTAAAGGGTGTATTCGATAAAAAAGACACACAGAAAATCTTCTGTAACTTTTGAATCGTATGAGTAAAAAACCTAGAAATTTGAGTAGATCTTATCCATAGTGTATTATTTACATCTGCCAAGTTTCATAGTTATACATTCAGTAGTACCAGTCATGTCGTCGAAACAAGAAATTGTCCGTGAGAAAATTTTGTGCACTCACAATCAAAATCCAGGGGCGTTCCACCAGTGGATTGCTAAAAGGCTTGGAATTGCAAATACAACTGTGTCTCGTGTAATAAGAACCTTCAAGGAGCGTCTGAGTGTCCAAAGAAAGGAAGGGAGTGGTCGTAAAAGTGGTCCAATGGACAGTTAAATGGCCAGGAAAGTCGTACAACAATTTAAGCACCGTCCAAACATGTCAATTCGAGATGTCGCTAAAAAGTCTAAGGTGTCAGTCGGTTTTGTGCAGAAAACCATGAAGCGTGCTGGGTTACATGTTTACAAAGTGCAAAAAGCCCCAAACCGGAATGAAAAACAAAACATCACTGCAAAAACCCGCGCTCGGAAACTTTACACGAAGCTGCTCACCAAATCCGGTTGCATCGTGATGGATGACGAAACATACGTCAAGGCCGACTTCCGTCAACTCCCTGGGCAAGAATATTTCGTTGCCAAGTCGAAGTTCGATGTTCCGGAGGATGTTCGAAAGAAGAAACTATCGAAATTTGCAAAGAAGTTTCTAATCTGGCAGGGATTTGCGGATGTGGTGAAATAAGTGCTCCCTTCATCACTTCCGGAACAATAAACGGTGCGATTTACACGGAAGAGTGCCTTAAGAAGCGTCTCTTGTCATTCATTAAGAAGCACAAAGGATCAACTCTGTTTTGGCCTGATCTAGCATCCTGCCACTACGCTCGAAACGTATTGGAGGGGTACCGAGCCAACGGAGTCAATTTTGAGCCAAAGCATATGAATCCACCAAATTCACCAGAACTTCATCCAATTGAAAAATTCTGGGCAATTATGAAAACGGAACTTCGCAAACATCCCAAAACTATAAAAACAGAGCTAGAATTGAAGAAAATTAGGGTAAAAACAACAAAAACACTGGGAAAATCGGTTGTACAAAATTTGATGGGTGGAGTGAAAAGGAAGGTGCGGGCATTCGGGATGAGAGACGAAATCGAATAAAACAAATGTTGTAAATCAAAACTCATTAGTAGTTCTTCATTCCCTGAACATTTCAAGAAAATCCGATAATCAGTTTAATTTTTATGAGTATATATGTGTGTGCCATTTTTATCGAATACACCCTTTATAAACCACATTTAACCATTTAGCCAATCATTTGATTAGCTTATCATGTCGTTCGTTATTAAACACCAAAATTTAGAAAAAAACTAATTTTTAACAGACGCAAACTCTCAAGAGGATGTAATGTTGATATATCTGAAATCGCATGAATCTAATTGTATTTAACTATGGTTTTTATCGATATACCAACTTTATATCCTATACGGTACAGTGGGGTAAGCGAAAAGTGTGAGGAAGAGGATTTACGCACTTCACTCTTTCAAAAATAGTTACTCGTTCAAACTATTTCTAAAGGGAGCAAACTACAAAAACAACTTACACTGGCCAAAAAATCCTTACAATTCCGTAGAGATTATGAATAGTGTTTCATTTCAAATTAGAAATGTATTAGGGAAAAATCCTGGGGGGGGCCTACAGAATTCTGGAGGGGGCCTGGCCCCCTAGGCACCCCCAGTAGTTACGCCAATGCAAAGGTAGTTGGAATAAAATGGAAAATACTAATTTTTCTTCATATTTCTAGTTGTGATTTGTTAAATGTATTTAAATAACTAGCTGATCCCGGTGCGAGTGTTGCTACGCCTGCAACTAAATTAATGAACATTACATCGAACTGACGCTTTTTTTTAATGAGTTTTTTTTTTGAGTAATAAGGAGTTCAAACTTCTATCAGAACATTCTTCTTACCCAGACAATACACAGTTTGTGGCTTAGTTACCAGGATAATTCTCAGGATTGGTTGAAATTTGTGTTTGAATTCACCATAGAAACATTTTTTGCATTCAAAAAACCCCGCATACCATTTTTGATTCCATTTGCTTGATTAGTTCTCAAGCTATGCAGAAATTTGTGTTTCATTTGTATGCGAGCCGGAAGGGGGAAGAGGTCTCAAACAATCATAAGAACCTTCCCCAGCCCCAAAAATACCTGCATACATATTTTCACTCCGATCGGTCAAACAGACAGTCAGACAGAAATCCATTTTAATATAAATAAAAATCCTGTTTCCAATAACCCCCACATGCCAAATGTGGTTTCATTTACTTGAACAGTTCTCGAGTTATGCAGAAAATTGCGTTTCATTTGTATGAGAGCCCCCTCCCCCCCTTTCAGAGGGCAAAGAAGTCTCAAACCACCATAGAAATATGTCTGACCTTCTAAAAAATCCAAGTGCCAAATTTGATTCCATTTGCTTTATTAGTTCTCGAGTTATGCAGAAATTTGCGTTTCATTTATATGGGACCCCCCTTCCCTCATTAAGAGGGCAGAGTGGTCTTAAACCACCATAGGAGTATGTCTCTCCTTCAAAAAATTTCACATGCCAAATTTGATTCCATTTGCTTTATTAGTTCTCGAGTTATGCCCAAACTTCAGAAGGCGGAAGAGTCTCAATGACCATAAAAACATTTCTCTCCTTCAAAAACCTCCATATGCCAAATTTGGTTCCATTTTTTTTTATTAGTTCTCGAGGTATGCATAAATTTGTGTTTCATTTGTATGGAAGCCCCCCCCCTCCCTTCAGAAAAGGGAGGGGTCTCAAATTAGCATTGAAACAGTATTTATCTACAAAAACCTCCACATGCCAGATTTGGTTCAATTTGCTTGATTAGTTCTCGAGTTATACAGAATATTGTATTTCATTTGTATAGGAGCCCCCCCCGCCCCTTTTAGGGCGAAGAGGAATCTGAGAGTAGAAACATTTCTTGCCTACAAAACCTCCACATGCCGTATTTGCTTCCATTTGTTTGATTAGTTCTTGAGTTATGCAGAAAACAGTTTTTTATTTGCATGGGAGCCCCCCTTTCTAAAGGCGGGAGGGGTGTCGAACTATAATAAGATCCTTTCCCGGACCCAAAAACCCCTGCAAACAAATTTGCATAGCGGTAGGAATAGTTCTCATGTTTAGTTTAAATTTGTGTTTCGTTTGTATGGTAGCCCCCCTTTTCAGAGTGAGGAGAGGTCTTAAATTATCACAAAAACATTTCTTGGCTTCACAAACTCACCCATACCAATTTTGGTTCCATTTGCTTGATTATTTCTCGAGTTATGCAGGAATTTGTTTTTCATTTGCATGGGATCCCACCCTTTCTAGAAGCGGGAAGGCTCTCGAACTATCATAAGATGCTTTCCCGGACCCAAAAACCACTGAATACAAATTTGCAGAGCAGTAGGTATAGTTCTCATGTGTGGTTGAAATTTGTTTCATTTGTATGAGAGCCCCCCTTTTTAGAAGGAGGAGGGGCTTTGAACCATAAAAACATTTCATGCCTTAAAAAACTCGTCCATTCCAAATTTGGTTCCATTTGCTTGATTATTTCTCGAGTTATGCAGAAATTTGGATTCCATTTGTTTGAGAGCACCCCCTCCCCCCTTCCTCCTCAACGGAAGAGTCTCAAATCACCATAGAAACATTTCCCTCCTTCAAAAACTTCCACATGCGAAATTTTGTTCCATTTCTCTTATTAGTTCTCGAGTTATGCAAGGATTTGCGTTTCATTTGAATAGGTTCCCCCCCTTTCAGAAAGGGGAGGGGTCTAAAATCAACAAAGAACAATTTTTTGTCTTCAAAAACCACCACATACTAAATTTGGTTCCATTTGCTTGATTAGTTCTCGAGTCATGCAGAATAGTGTATTTCATTTGTATCGGATGTTTTATTTGTATGGGAGCCCCCCTTTCCAGTAAAGGGAGGGGTATCAAACCATCATAAGATTATTTTCCGGCCCCAAAAATCTCTGCATACAAAATTTCACGCCGATCGGTCCTTCCGTTCGCGAGTTAAATCGTGACAAAGGAAACCCCAACTCATTTTTATTTATATAGATAATATACTGTTCCAATAATTATAAGCACACTAATGATAAACCGTCAATTCAAAATGCGTGCAGTATGCAACCTACTTATGACTGCGTCATGTTGTTTACATTCAAGTTAAACCGATGTTGTCATTTTTTTTCAATTTTTCGCACGGAAGTTTGTATACGTGTCGTCTTAAGTACAGTACATGGGGCCGGTACTTAACTTCCTGTGTAGAGTTGTTATCAGGACCCGTAACTGTTCCAGAGAAGGGATATTAGGAGTAGGATCCAGGCAACTGTTAAGTCTTTTGGAAACTGCTATCAAGACGCCACCCCCACGAGATTTAGTGCTTCTCAGGCGATTACGAAAAACTGTGAACTGATCTCCAAATAGGTGAGCCGAAAGAATTTGATCATTGAATAAGATTTTGGTGAGACCTATTATGACGAATTTTAACTTGACAGCAGCTAAAAAAAACGTCGGCTGTTTTCGTTCGAAGACCACGAACATTCTGACGATAAGCCAGTAGTCCGTGAAGCACAATCAGAGTGACTGGAATTGAAAGGCGAATCAGATCTGGCTGGGCAAATAATGAAGTGGTACTTGCCTCTAGAAGCGTTTTGGAAGACCCTCTCCTCACTCCCACAAGAAGGCCTGGGACGGCTGCAGATTGCTGACGGGAATTGCCCGACTATGGTGAGGAGATCAAGAGCTTCCACAATACCAATCTCGGTGCGTCCTAGCATATGGCTAACACTAGTTGTTTCGTTAGGTGCTGCTTCCAAACTTCCTTGAAATATGCAGGAATTGGAAAGCAAATCCGATCTTGCTGGGCTAGAAAGTCGTACTTGCCCGTAGTTGCGTTTTGGAAGACCCGTTTGTAAGATAAGGCACTCAATAATTGAGAACTGTTATGTATGTTTATTTTGCTTATTAGCGTTATTAGACATTATTCCATTCAGCTTAGCGGTGCTAGTTGCCTAAGCGGGGATATACAGTTAGAACGAGAAAAAAAACTCATTTTTGAAAAAACAATTTCAAGAGGAAGTTTTCACTCAAATCTATCGAAACTTTTTAACAATTAAAAGTGTATTCATGTAGTATACAAAAATATTTGTTTCAATTTTTTTGGCGGCCATTAGAGTGCGTTGAAAAAGTCGTTGTATTTTGCTTGTGCCGACTCTCCTGGTCGCAGTTTTGATCTCAAACGTGCTAATCCAAAAAAATTACCATCATTACATTTAAAGTTTGTAGATGAATTTAAAAAAAATAAAAAAAAATTGCCGTAACTTTTTAGAAAAAATCCAATTTTGTTCGGCCATTTTCTCACATTTTTCCATCTATATAAATAAAAATGAGTTGGGGTTTCCTTTGTCACGATTTAACTCGCGAGCGAAAGGACCGTTTGGCAAGATTTTTGCTTTGTTGGATTCGTCTTGGACACCGGAAGGTTTTTATGATGGTTTGAAACCCCTCCCTTCTCTGGAAAGGGGGGGTCCCATACAAGTGTAGCACAAATTTCTGCATAACTCGAGAACTGATCAAGCAAAGGAACCCAAATTTAGCATGCGGAAGTTTTTGAAGGCAAGCAATGTTTCTATGGTAGTCAGAGACCGCTCCCCTCTCTAGAAAGGGAGGCTCTCGTACAAAAGAAAAAAAAAGTTTCTGCATATCTCAAGAACTAATCAAGCAAATGGATCCAAATTTGGCATGTGGGGTTTTCTGGAAGAGCAAAATGTTTTTATGGTGATTTGAGACCCCTCACATCTCCTAGAAAGGAAGCTGTCATACAAATGAAACTGTAATTTCTTCATAACTCTAGATCTAATAAAGCAAATGGAACCAAATTTGGCATGCGGGGATTTTAAAGGCAATAAATGTTTCTTCGATAGTTCGAGACCTCTCCTCTCTCTCTGTTAGGTTGGAAGGCGGTGCTCCCATACAAATGAAACAAAAGCTTCTACATAACTCGAGAGCTAATCAAGTAAATGGAGCCAAATTTGGCAGGTAGAGGTTTTTGAAGGCAAGAAATGTTTCTAAGGTAAATCAAGACCCCTCCGCTCTCTGTAAGAGGGGGGCTCTCATACAAATGAAACACACATTTGTGCATAACTCAAGAACTAATCTTGCATATGGAACCCAATTTGGCATGTGGAGGTTTTTGGAGGAGATAAATGTTTCTATTAAAGTTTGAGACTCCTCCGCCATCTGGAAGGGGTGGGAGGGGGGTTTCCATACAAATAAAACATAAATTTCTGAATAGCTCGAGAGCTTATCAGGTTAATGGAACCAAATTTGACATGTGGAGGTTTTTGGTGGGTAGATTTCTATATACATCAAAATGAATTTCTGTCTGTCTGTCTGCCTGTCAGACCCTTATAAACTCGGAAATTTCTGAACAGACCAACGTGAAATTTCTTATGAAGGAGTTTTTGGGGCTGGGGAATGTTCTTATGATTGTTTGAGACCCATGCTCTCTCAGGAAGGGGGGCTCTGATACATATGAGACAGAAATTTCTTCATAATTCGAGAACTAATCAAGCAAATCGAAGAATCAAATTTAGCATGTGGAGGGTTTTGAAGGCAAGAATGTTTCTATGGTGGTTCAAGACCACTCCCCTTTTTGAAAGGGCGGGGGGTTCGAACAAATGAAGCTCAAATTTTTATTATAATCGAAGAGCCCCGTGTGATGGTTCGAGAACTAATCAAGTAAATGGAACCAAATTTGGCATGTGGGGGGTTTTGAAGGCAATCATTGTATGGTGGTTTGAGAAACCACCCCCTTCTGGAAGAGAGGGCTCCCATACAAATTTCTACCAAAAATGAGAATTATACAGGATACTTAAACACAAAACGTGTATTTCTCGGGTAAGAAGCATGTTTTGATAGAAGTTGGAACCCCTGCTTATTCAAGAAAAAAAAAACTCATTCCGAAAAGAAGCCATAAAAATGCCAGTTACATTACATTTTCCTTCATTTAGTTACAGGCGTAGCAGCGCACGCACCAGGTTCAGCTAGTATTCAATAATAAAATATTACAATAATTTTAAATTCATATAGAAGGTAATACTACAATAGAGAAATCCTATAAGCTTCAGCTTCAGAATTATTAGTTTTTGAGTTATCACCGGCAGGAATTCCGAAAATGCTGTTTTGAGAAAAACGCGTTGAAAGTTTTAAGCGTCCCTTTATACCTGCTGCGCGCGAAAAAGGCGAAAGGCGCGAAAAACACTTGGAGTTCGAATTTCAGAAAAAGGGTTTCAGGAGTGTGTTCTAGGGGTAATTTACTAACATTTTATGCAAAAAAAATATTTGAAATTTTTGGTCATTCTAACCCCCCTTAAAAGATTTGTTCATCTCTTTGGATTTAGGACGTTCAAGTGGAACATAGTTTCACAGTGCGGCCCAAGCTCAATAAATTTGACTTCCTTATTCTCCGACTGCGCGAAATAGAACTAAAGTCTGTTTCCGTTAATATTTAGCCACTTCAATTTAAGATACTGTGGCGCCTCTAGTTGTCATACTGACAAACTTATAACAGCGTTTTGATCCAGAAGAATTTTTTGTCGGAACTGGTAAAAATTGCATACGCAAAAGACGTGAGAGAATTCGGTAGACTCACGTTGAAAACCCAACGTGGTCAGGAGGAATGATCTTATTTTAAATACCTAAAATCGTCTGTAAATACGAACTGTTAATTACGGTGAAACAAAAACGTTGGATCGAGCAAAACGAGTGGAACATGCGACCGGAAGCTACTAGTGAAGATAATCAGGGCATTCCAAAAGAATACTCGGATCTCCTTCTACTTTGGTGAACGTTAAAGGGGTGCGCCGAGTAACTTTATATATGTCAAACAATTATAAACCACACCAACAATTGAACCCAACAGCCTCCAGTATGATCTTTTTTTACCTTTGCCTTAACTGTTTCAGTGAATAGAGGCCCGAAGCGTTGCGTTGGGAGCGGAGAACCTGCATCCTGCTCTCATTTAGGTCCAAATACCCAACGTTCATAATTAGATTTATATTTTAGGCCTTGTTTGCATAAAAATACACCGACCACACGCCGCACTCATCAAACTTCACTCAAATTTTGCATGGCATCACATCTAGTTCCAGCCACCGCTGAACATTGGCCCCAGGCATATTTGCAGCATTTCTGCGATTTTCAATTATCGAAATGCTGCAAATATTCCCTCCAAACGCAATTTCAATTTCCAGGCCAATAAAACAACCAACACCGGCCTTCCAGGATGGTGCTTACTCGTTTCCGAAGCAAAACTAAAATATACAAACAGACACACTTGATACATGCACAGACACAAACACTCATAAACCAAAAATAGTTCATGTACGATGTACATATACCTGTGCTTGAACAAACTACTGGCCATCGATCCCGGGTCAACGTCGACGTCTGTTCCGGGCAGCGTCGATAATCGTTCATTTATGAATAAAATTCTCCGACAAATAATTATTTCTACTCAAATAAACGAGTCCAAACCATAAATCGAATAAAATTTTGATATTTTGGAGCGTTTCCTCTCGACTGGAAAACCAAACGGAAAATTCACACATCATTGGATCCGATTAAAAGGAGGTTGATTTTACGCACTCTGCATAACACTAGCACAAAGAACTCAGTGCCAGCCAACCGCCAACCTCCACCTTGCAGCAAGCTCCCAACTATTCCAGTTCACCATAAATCATTCGCTTTTCGCACGTTTCATCTTCGCATCAATGAACAAATCGCAGACGAACAGTTTTCCACTCTTTGATCCCACCCTACCTCGTTCTCCACTGACCCCGAACTGTGATGAACTTGATTCCATCTCTGGTCCCAACAAAATAGAACTGTGTTCAGTGCACCGAACTCCTTGTCATAACTCAACGCGTCGACGGCTGTTGTTCCTTTGTGTTGCAGCAGGTAATTCAATTAAATAATTATTCCAATAATTTGAATCGCATTTACAATCGACAACAGATCTAAATTCACACACAGTTGCATTAGGACTGCAAACAGATGCACCTCTAGCTTCCAATGCATGGTCATCTACTTCGCCCATTCTGGGAAATCTATCCGAAATCTGGCTTGAAGCCTATCAGCTACAACATCAATATTTACGTTGAATGTGAGCACGGTTCATTAGGTCCCGGATGAGTGGGGCCGTTCAAGAGGCAGGAAACCTTATGTTCTCCACGCCGTGCCGTCACCTTCGAATGAACACCGACCGACTGGGAAGAGGAGCTTCATTGAACATTATTGCGAATGTTCCGTACCTCTAGGCCACGAGGAAATAAAGTTATTAGTTGTGGAATAAACACTTCCTTGCGTCGTTCGCGCTCGCCATAAATCCGGCGATGGTGGCAAGAACCGATGAAGTGCAGAGGTAAAACTGACAACAGGAACGTTTATAGGAGAAACAAAAAATCTCGCGTACCGTTGATTACTGGAACGGGGGTCATAGACAGAGGCACGCTGTGTGTTGATTTTGAATGAGCCAGAACTGAATGTCGTTCATCCAACAGTAGCGAGGTAGAGTTCTGAACAGGGTGCTTTGTAAAATATGGTACTTAAAGCATGGCCCACTCAGTAGTGGAACAAACTCTTTTGCTTATCACAGTGCTTCCAGTTGACGCTTTCAGAAGTTTTTGACGTCTATTTGTTGCAATGGCAATAACAGTGTATTTTTGCAGAGAATAAACCTCACGGGAGGGCACAGCCACCACGCAAGAAGAGCGTAGAAAAAAACTACAAAGTACAGCCCCATTCGGTTGTTCGGAGTGATGACCTAGGACTACGCAACTAAATTTAAGCCATTCAGATTGTACAATGCAATATTCTTTGAATTATCCCTTCTAGGCCTGAAATTTTTCAATCGTTGTTATACAAACAATTTGGTGTGTTCTGATTCAATTGGTGCTCAATAACAAAGAAGTGATTGAAAACAGTAGGATATAATTTTTTGAGGAGATGTGCTAGA
The DNA here is from genome assembly GCA_034211315.2 of Aedes japonicus. Classification (NCBI taxonomy): domain Eukaryota; kingdom Metazoa; phylum Arthropoda; class Insecta; order Diptera; family Culicidae; genus Aedes; species Aedes japonicus. The sequence goes on from JASCZW010012006.1 coordinate 18,691, forward strand.
TCGTCCAAACTGTTCTGGAGTACAGACCTTCAGATCTACAGTTTCAACAGTAGCTTTATCCGCTTCAGAAAATTATGATATACATTCAAACATATTCAATGAATGCCCTGGAAGACCAACAGACATTATGAAATAATCTTGGAATACTCATGCCAAAAAACTAATTGAACTTTGCATAACTTATAAAGCTACTGTTCCAATTGTAGACATAATGTTTTGAATGACCTAAAACTAAAAAGATTATCCTTTGATGTCTGTGGACGTTTCAGAATATTTATTGAATAGGTTCGAATAGTTATCGTCATCTTGTTAAGTCCAAGAGGCTACGGTTCTTATAGTATATCATAAGTTCTGAACCCAAGTCAGTTTTTGTGAACTTGAACATCCCAAAATACTCTGATAATGATTGATGACCTTACAAAAGATTCACTGAATGATTTTTATTGTTATTTGAGTTTTATTGTTAATGCACATTTCTAAACTTCTGACGATCTAGTTTTGAAAAAAGCCTTACTTATTACTTTTATTATCTAGAAAGTTTTAATTTGTTTTCCTGAAGTTTTTTTTCAGTTCTGCAGTTTTTTTTATTAAAATTAACTGTTAACAAACATATTATTTACAGTTTTTTAAAGGACTAAACTCGTTCATTTGAAATAGCTGATAGTATCTTCCAAATTTCGATGATTTTTCAAGATTTTTGTGGTATTTTGTAGTTAATACACTCCTAGAAAATATCATGTAAATTTATATCATGTTTTGTGTGTGTGTGTGTGTGTGTGTGTCATCCTCTATCCCTCACCCAACCGGGGGCGTTGGGCGAGTAGAACTGCGAATAATTTGATCAATCATATGCTCTGCAATGGTGCCCTTTTTGTTATGGAGGCCAATACAATAAAAAGGAGAGCTTTTGGGGCAACACAAGTTATTCTCAAAGCTTTTGGGGAAATGGGAGGTACTGGGAGTCCACAACAGGTACAGCAAAACATTACGTAGACGCCCTTATTCACACTTACAACTCAGGAATAGAAGGTCAAGAAGAGCCACCGTCACCAACTAAAGCTTGAACCGGGTACCTGGGAAACCCACAATACCCGAGGCAATAGCCAGCGGACGATGCCCTGGTCGTATTTAGTAAAAAATGGCATTTTGCTTATGGAATGATCTCACCTTCTTGTTTTACTTTTTTTTGAAAAGCAAAAAAAAACTGTTCGTCCAGAACCACCGTTGCCAACTAAAGTGTGAACCAGGTATTTAATAAATCAATTATACCTGCCACCTTAGCCAGCAAACAATGTTCTGTACGTATTTAGTGTATTACGGGACTTAAAACCGATTTTACAAAATACAAAAAGTAAAAAGTACTTAGCTGAATTCCATTGCATGGGTATAGTTAAATAGTACAATTTCTTCATAATCCGACTAGAATCACAGAATTATGTAAATTTATATCATGTTTTGTGCACATAAAAGATAGAAATTTGTGTCTTTTCTTAAATTTAAATCAGCATGAGCATGAGCATGAACATGATTGACCACACAAGGTTGATACTCCGTTATTGCCAGATCAACAGTTATTAAACAGAGAACCAACAGATCTTGCTTGGGACTTGCATACATCCTCTATGCGTGAGAACTGGCGATCCCAAACTCAGAAAACACCGGCACTGGCCTCGCCCTAATGCAGGTCAAGTAGGAAAAGAGTAGGAATGAATTAACGTGATACTTGCTTTGAAGGAAGCCGAGAACACCTCTGCATTACCACAAGAAATCACTGGGATGTTGGATAAAATGGATGGGTTTGCAGCAGGATCCGTTTTAGTAAACGGTGTGTAAAATCAAATGAAGTCGGCAGCGAATAAGTTATTTAACTATGTTCCCGGTTTATTCTCTGTACAGAGATGGACATTAGAGTTATTCAAATTTTAGCACCGATTTAAACCAACAACACCCTGTTGCCGCCACTCATAAGAATTAAAGGGTCTTATCAATAAATCATAAAGTTATGTAAAAATATCGAGTTTGAGAACCGATTCAAACCAACAGAAGGGATGCTGTTGGGTCCACTCACAAGTGTTTGGTTGTTTTATGACAATGGAATACAAGAACACGTTGAAACATTTGACGAACAAAATTACCAACCCGATGAAACGTGGAAGTAACATATTTTTTAATTACGCTTGATGAATCTTAAATACTGAAACAAAAGGCATCGAATACGCAAATTTTGATTGATCAACAATAAGAAGAATTCCGCACATAACACATTCAAGTATTTATTATTCATTTCATATCACATGGCGTCTTTTTTTTAATTTACAACATCATAAAAACTCAAAATGATAGCTTACATGACATAACGTAAAAGTTAGTTGAGGAACAGAACATTATAGTAAATACCACTATTAATAATGCACAACCGAATCCTTAATGATGCTCGTCAGATAAATTTAAAATTCGGTAATTAATTTGATTGAAATTATTTGCCCAGTGAACAAGCGAACGGTACAGTTCGTTCGATCCGCTCTCCGTAGCTTAGGAAGTTTTTTAGTAGGTGTTATTATCAGTTCAAGTCAGTTTCATTTAGTTTTTCTTGATCGCGAGTGAAATTCCGTTTCTGAAGAAGAAAACGTTGTGTGATCTAGCAGGGCAACAACGTCATTAATTGCAATTAGCAATATTGCCCCGATCTAAAAGCCATTTTGCTCCGCATCTATACGGCACGCACACCAGCAGTCCATTGTGTGTAGCGTGCAATCGTTCATCTGCTAACCACCACCGACCAACAATATCATCATCATCGTTCAGCTCCACGCCTAGACGGTACACGCGGCCACTCATCGTCGCTCGGCAGCAGCAGCAGCACATTCGTCGCCCGTCTGCAGTAGATCAGTGATACATATAAGATAAGTTTTTTATTAGTATATAAGATAAGTTTTTGTTTCTCGCTCTTGTGTTTGTGTGACTGTGGAGAGTGACTGAGAGTGTGTGAGTGTGTGTGTGCTTAGGTTTAATTTGTGTATCTGTGATTGATTGTAGATAACTACGTTAGTGGTTGAGCCATAAGCTCCCACAAGCGAGCCATGGATGATTTATCGGAAGATGAATCATCTATGGCGCAAAATGATGGGGTAGCTCTCAAAGTTACCCGATCGCGTGCTTATCCAGATAGTTCATCTGGTCCTTGGGTTGTCTATTTTCGGCCCAAAACGAAACCTCTCAACATTTACCAGATTTCAAACGATCTGACGAAACGATTCTCGGCCGTGACCGAGATAATTAAGGTGAGACACAATAAGTTAAAAGTCGTTGTGTCCAACCTTAAACAAGCTAACGAAATTGCTGTCTCTCAATTTTTTACACTGGAGTATTTAGTGTACATCCCAGCTCGAGGTATTGAGATAGAAGGTGTGGTCTCCAAAGCGAGTTTGACCCCTGAGATCCTGTTGAAGCAGGGGGTTGGTCGATTTAAGAACCCTCTGCTTCATTCAGTCAAGATACTCGATGTGCGAAAACTAGGCACCGTATCGATCACTAAGGGTGAAAAGAAATTTACCCCCTCAGACTCGTTTCGTGTGACTTTTTCTGGTTCAGCTCTCCCTCAATACGTCGAGTTGGGAAAACTTCGACTACCTGTGCGGTTGTTTGTACCTCGGGTAATGATCTGCGAAAAGTGCAAGCAGATGGGACATACGACCTCCCATTGCAGCAATAAGGCACGCTGCTCTAATTGTGGGGAGAAGCACGAGGATGGCGCCTGTGCAGACAGCACACCAAAATGCGCTTTCTGCAAGGAAACTCCTCCACATGCTCTCTCATCTTGCCCGGCGTACAAACAACGCGGGGAAAAATTAGAACGCTCGCTAAAACAGCGTTCCAGGCAATCTTTCGCCGAAATGCTGAAGAAAGCCTCACCATCACCCGATGCCAATACAAATCCCTTTGCTCTTCTGTCAGATGACGAGTCTGACTTTGATTTGGCTGAAGAGGGAACATCATTCAGCTTTCCGGAAGGTGCTTCCAGGAAGCGAAGACGCGTCCGCCCACGGAAAATTGCTGAACCGGAGCCCAAAACCAGCTTGCCCAATTCAAGAAAAGGTGGAAAAAAGGAAAATCCTAATCCACCTGGTTTTCGTAGTACTAACTACACCCAGGACTTTCCATCTCTCCCGGGGACATCCAAAACCCCTGAAGCCCCAATTTTAAGAACAAAAGCCCCCTCTTCTAGTGGGCTGTTCTCATTTGATGACATTGCCGAAGGTATATTTAAGTACCTCGAAATTTCTGACCCTCTCAAAAGCATTGTTATGGCAATGCTTCCCACTGTGAAAACCTTTTTGCAGAAATTAACATTAAAGTGGCCCATCCTTGCAGCTATCATTTCCTTCGATGGATAATTTTCCAAATGAGGTCGGGGATTTGATCACTGTTATACAGTGGAATTGTCGAAGTTTGATTCCTAAATTGGAATCTTTTAAATTTTTAGCTCACACTACCGGTTGTGATGCATTCGCTCTTTGTGAAACATGGCTCTCTCCCGAAATCAATCTTCCGATTCATGATTTCAATATTATTCGTCTTGATCGTGAGGATTCGCGTGGAGGGGGAGTACTTTTGGGGATCAAAAAGTGCTACTCCTTCTATAGAGTGAATTTTCCTCCTATTCCAGGTATTGAAGTTGTCGCATGTCAGGCTGTTATTAGAAATAAAAGCCTTTGCATTGCTTCCGTTTATATTCCTCCAAGAGCCTCCATTAACCGAAAACAACTCTCAGATGTTTGTTCGGTTCTTCCTGCTCCGCGGTTGGTCATGGGAGATTTTAACTCTCACGGTACAGGCTGGGGAGAACTGTACGATGACAACCGTTCTTCTTTGATATATGACCTCTGTGACAACTTCAATATGACAGTTCTCAACAATGGAGAAGTAACACGTTTGGCTGGTACATCCTCAGTTGGCAGTAGATTAGACCTCACACTTTGTTCGAATTCATTATCGTTGGATTGCACATGGAATGTGATTCAAGATCCCCACGGTAGTGATCACTTGCCCATAAAAATTTCGGTTGCCACCGGGTTCAATTCGTCGAAATCTGTCAACGTCACGTATGATCTTACCCGTCACATCGATTGGACAAAGTTTAAGACAGCAGTAGATGAAGCCGTAACGACGGTAGAAAGGCTTTCACCGCTGGAAGAATATAACTTCCTCTCCAACCTGATCTTAAACAGCGCGCTTCAAGCTCAAACTCGACCAGTTCCAGGGACGTCATCTCGCAGGAAACCTCCTTCTCCATGGTGGGATCAGCAATGCCTCGAGGTTTACCGTAAAAAGTCCGACGCGTTTAAAGTTTTCCGTAGACGTGGAACACCTGAGCACTTCGAAGTATACACGGCTCTCGAACGCGAACTTAAGAGCCTCATCAAGGCCAAGAAACGCGGTTACTGGCGAACATTCGTGAACGGGCTATCGCGCGAAACGTCGATGAGTACTCTTTGGAACACGGCGCGAAGGTTGCGTAACCGAACTACGAACAACGAGAGCGAGGAGTACTCGGACCAATGGATCCTCAAGTTCGCGCGAAAAGTTTGTCCAGATTCTGTGCCGGCACGGATGATTCCTCGCGAAAACACGAGTTCGATAGATGAGATTAGCCAACCCTTTTCAATGGTAGAGTTCTCTCTCGCACTCCTTTCGTGTGGCAATACGGCTCCAGGGGCTGATAGGATCAAGTTCAACTTGCTTAAGAACCTCCCAGACGTCGCGAAGAGGCGCATGTTGAACTTGTTTAATCAGTGTCTGGAACTCAACATTGTACCGGATGATTGGAGACGGGTGAGAGTTATTGCCATTCAAAAACCTGGTAAGCCCGCGTCCGACCACAACTCCTATCGACCCATCGCGATGTTATCCTGTATTCGAAAGTTGTTGGAGAAAATGATCCTCTTCCGTCTGGACAAATGGGTTGAGACGAACAACCTGCTTTCAGATACTCAATATGGTTTCCGTAGGGGTAAGGAACGAACGACTGTCTCGCGTTGCTTTCCACAGATATTCAGTTAGCATTTGCTAAAAAAGAGCAAATGGCTTCTGTATTCTTGGATATCAAGGGGGCTTTTGATTCAGTATCTGTTGAAGTTCTTTCAGATAAACTCCACGCTTGTGGCTTTTCACCATTAATGAACAATTTTTTGTACAATTTGCTGTCAGAGAAACATATGAGCTTCTCTCATGGAACCTCTACAGCTTCACGATTTAGCTACATGGGTCTCCCCCAGGGATCATGTTTAAGCCCCCTTTTGTATAATTTTTATGTCAAAGACATTGACGGTTGTCTAGGTGACAACTGTACGTTGAGACAACTTGCAGATGACGGCGTAGTGTCTGTCACGGGACCCAATGGGGTCGATCTGCAAGGACCCTTACAGGATACCTTGGACAATTTGTCTACTTGGGCTCTAGAGCTAGGTATCGAATTCTCTACGGAGAAAACTGAGTTGGTAGTTTTTTCAAGGAAGCATAACCCAGCACAACCAAAGCTTCAAATTTGGGGTAAGCCGATAACTCACTCTATGTCCTTTAAATATCTTGGGGTCTGGTTCGATTCAAAGTGCACCTGGAGATCCCATATTGAGTATGTGAAGCGAAAGTGCCAGCCAAGGATCAATTTTCTCTGCACAATTACCGGAACCTGGTGGGGAGCGCATCCGCAAGATCTTCTAACGTTGTACCGGACAACGATTTTGTCGGTTATGGAATACGGTAGTTTTTGTTTTCAGTCAGCGGCTCGGTCGCACTTCATTAAACTGGAACGTATTCAGTATCGGTGTCTTCGTATCGCGTTAGGTTGCATGCACTCGACTCACACCATGAGTCTTGAAGTGCTGGCTGGCATGTTGCCACTCTCGGATCGGTTTACAGAATTATCTCTCCGGCTCCTCACCAGGTGTGAAGTTATGAACCCTCAGGTAATCGAACATTTTGAGAAGCTCCTTGAGTTGAATCCTCAAACCCGTTTCATGACCTTGTACCATTTGTACATAACACAGGATGTCAGCCCTTCGCCGAACATTTCCAATCGTGTTTGCTTCTCCGATTTCGACAATTCGATTCATTTTGATTTATCCATGAAGCAGGAGCTTCGTGGAATCCCAGAGCATCATCGTCCTATGATTGCTCCGGTGATATTTGCTGCAAAGTTTGGCCAAGTTGATTCCACTAAATCGTTCTTCACTGACGGATCTTTGATAGAGGAGTCAGCAGGCTTTGGTATATTTAATGAAATTTATAGCGCCAACCGTAAACTTCAAGCTCCTTGTTCCGTGTATGTCGCTGAATTAGCGGCAATACATTTTACGCTAGAAATTGTTGCCTCACTAACACCGGATCATTTTTTCATTTTCACGGATAGTCTCAGTTCTATAGAGGCTATTCGCTCATTGAGGCCGGTAAAGTACTCCTCGTATTTTCTCATGAAAATACAGGAGCTTCTAAGTGCTTTATCTTCGCGTTATTTTATCATCACCTTTGTATGGGTCCCATCTCATTGTTCGATTCCGGGCAATGAGAAAGCGGACTCGCTTGCAAAGGTGGGCGCTATGGAAGGCGATATTTGTGATCGACAAATCGCCTTCAACGAATTTTTTCCTATTTTTCGTCAACAGTCACTCGTCAGCTGGCAGTATAAATGGAGTAAAGGAGATTTGGGGCGATGGCAGCATTCTATCATCCCAAAGGTGTCGAAGAAATCTTGGTTTAGCGGGATGGATGTGGGTCGAGACTTCATTCGTGTCATGTCTCGCCTCATGTCCAATCATTATTCTTTGAACGCTCATTTATACCGGGTTGGGCTGAGCGACAGCAATCTCTGTGAGTGTGGACAAGGCTATCAAGACGCAGACCACGTTATTTGGTCTTGTGCTGAACATTGTGGAGTCAGATCTGAACTTTATGATTCCCTTCGGGCTCGAGGTAGACAACCCAATGTGCCAATTCGAGATATTTTGGCTGTACGTGATTTGGAGTACATGAAACTCATTTATGTGTTTTTGACTAACATTAGCATTAGATTGTAGTTAGTTTAACCTGTATGTTTAGTATAAGTTTTTTTTTTATATGTGTGTGTATGTGTGTGTTTTTTTTTCTTTTCAGGAAATGTTCAAGTCAAAAGAACACCATAAATTGTATAGTTATAAGTGTTTAGATAATTTAGAATTTAAATTTAATGTGTTATGTAAACCATACTTTAAATTCCCACCCTCTTTCCCATCCGTAATTTGTAATTCCTATTAACCTCGAGACGGCCGCGAGTAATCGGCTCTTTCCTCCTAACTTTAGTTTTAAGATAAATGATGTAAAAAAATATGAAAATTTGGCTCTGTAAAGTTAATTCGATTGAGCCTGTGCAAATAAATGATTATAAAAAAAAAAAAATTTGATTGAAACAAAAAATTTAAGGTTATACATTGTAATTGTGAAAATAATGACAAACTTATCTTGTAGGATTAATTCTGTTCCTTCATCTCCTAAACCTTGAAAACATGTTCATTAAACTAGTGTTAAAACCGATCCTTGGCTATCGTTAAAAAAAAATTTTCAAGGTTGCTAGAAGCTGTCAAATATGCAACTTTAAACTTTACTAGCACATCGGGCAATTAAAATTCAATCTTTTCCAACATTTTATTTTACACTCCACTTGTTTTGAAGTCGATCAGGGAAGAAAACAAATTTTAACTCGAAACTTGTCGTAACACGTGAAACCGACTGCGATCAAAATAGGTCTGATGTTGTTATAAAATCCAAAGATAAAGATCATGTAAATTCCAGGCTTTCTATTGTCAGTATTATGTCTAGTGGCTATTTTGCAGATATCAAATGCAGATTTTCAGATGTCAAATATACTTTAGAAGCTGTTGTAAAGGGAGCATCTGGAACATGATTTTGAGTGTGACAGTGTTTATTTTTTTTTTTGGAATCGAGTTAGGATTTCTCAATACATTAAATAGAACATACAATTGACTCATATTTATTTTTGAGTCCGTCGGTATTTAGTGAAACAAGGATTACATCACTCGTATTATTCGTTTTTTCAAGAGTATATGATAAACAAATATTGATGGTAATTTATAAAAATTTCATGGTCCGTTATTAAAAAAGGCTTTACTTAATCTTGATTTAAAATTACTGTTAAAAGGCTTGTTTTCGACCAAATCTGGACACCCCTAAATACTTATATCTCTGGAAATACTTCATCAACGCGTGAAATATTTCGCAGACTGTTGAACGTTTGTCTGTTCATCTAATATAATCTAATCTAATCTCACACTAACGCAGCCAGTTCTGGAAAGCATCCTGGAAAATGATGGTTTCTTGAATAAATATTTTTTCTTGTCATCGGCCAAGCCGTAGTATGTGCCGCAGAGAGAATTCATAGAAATAGAGCGATTCCAGCTAGATCTAAAATCGCTCTACTACTTTAAAACAAGGGAAGGAAGAAAGCGTGGACCTCTCGTACCAAACGCTTCCATGTAGAGTTAAACAGTGTGATAATTTGTACTTTATCGTTGGGAGCATAGATGCTAGAAAGATTAGTTTATGCTCCTTTTGCCTGTGGGTGAACTTTTGGCATTTGAACCAAACGCCTGGCAGGCTTTGGGTAGCTTGGTAAAGGGTTATGTACCTGATCGGATACTAAGGAGTGTATCAAAAATAAGCTATCCACAAACTTTCTTTCAAATTATGTTGAAACCAGATATTTTATTCATACAAAAAATTGATCCTTTATTGTACGAGGTTAAACTTGAAGATAATAAAGACCGGATGAAATTTAAGTTATTCCTTCACGAATTTTCGAACTTTGGATCGAATGCTCTTCATCAAGTTCCGGACAAGTGTTGCATCGTATTTTTTTGTCGCTTGAGCCCAAATTTTTTTGAACTCCTGCATGTTCATAGCTGCCTTACCAGTCTTCTTGAAGACCCTCTTCACGATTGCCCAGTAACGTTCGATGGGTCGAATCTGAGGGCAATTTGGTGGATTGATATTTCTCTCAACGAAATCTATACCCTTTTCCGCAAGCCAATTGAGAGTGGTTTTGGTATAGTGAGCCGACGTTAAATCCGGCCAAAACAAAAACAGTGGAGGTGTACTATGTTTCTTATATAAAGGCAACAATCTCTTCTGGAGACACTCAGATCGATAGATTTCCGCATTTATAGTTCCGGTAGTGTAAAAAATGGTTGACTTCAAACCACAGAAACATATTGTTTGCCATACCTTTCGACCGAATTTCTCCACTAAAATCGACCTGTCCGCATCGCTCATATCCTCCCTAACGACGGCAGTAAAGTATTGTGGACCTGGAAGGGTTTTTGAGTCCTCCTTTACATAGGTCTCATCGTCCATCAAAACGCATGCATCCGGACGCTGCAAAAGACGCGAATACGATTTCCGGGCCCTTGTTGCTGCTCGCTTCTTCTGTTCTGCACTTTGTTTCGAGATTTTCTGCTTCTTGTAGGTCTTCAGGTGGTTTCGCCTCTTGATACGCTGGATCATTCCGACACTCGTTCCTGCTTTTTTAGTCAAATCACGTATTGAGATTGATTTGTTCTTCATGATTAGAGATACCACTTTCTGCTCCAGTTTCGGGTTGGAAGAACCGGGTTTTCTGCCTCTTCCTGGTAGCTCATCCAAAGAATAGTGTTCCCCTAACTTATTCATGATGGTTTTAACACTCGCATGATGAATTCCAAACCGCTTCGCCTATTTTTGCATAGTAATACCCTTCTCACTTAGCAATGTGTCCAGAACCTTAATTTTTACTTCCTTTTCAATACGCGACATTTAAAAAACGCAGAGTTTGAACCGCACAAACAAGTAAACAAAAGAAAGCTGACAGTCAAACGCACAGCATGCAGTGTTCAGAGCATAAAAAACCATCACAAATACATACGTACAACGCAAATATATGTGGATAGCTTATATTCGATACACTCCTTACACACTACCAAAATAACATGTAAATTTCTGTCCCCTGAGACCGACACATGCAAGCGTCCTTTAGCACATAAGAATGAGTTCAAAGAGATGAGAAAATAAATTCAATCAAACGCACATTTCTTCGAATTGCGTATGTGTCGGTTACAAGAGACATAAGTTTACACGAAATCTTTCTTTACGTTCCCCGACTTTTCACATACATGAACTACGTCTCGTGTAAAATTCATAATTTAAAGTGTGTACCGTTCAAATGCCCTCCGCTCGTTTTCAAACTTTTATCT